>CABHPQ010172229.1:0-10224 GCA_902168405.1 Peromyscus aztecus | reverse complement strand
AAAAAAAAAAAAAAAGAGTTGATTGACAGCATGAACACCTAAAGCGTGGACAATAGACAGTACAGTCGTCACCCTGGCGCGGTCATCTACATATGTGTATTGCCGTGTGCTGTCTGGGTCTTCAACGGGAACAAGGCAGGCACTGCATCTCCCCTGTCCATTACGGTATCCTAAGGGCCTAACCCTGGGCCCAGCTCAATAGGTGCTTAGTGAATATCTGGTGAATTACTGAACGGCCTTGGCTTGTAGGTCAGGAAAACCTACTCTGCAAGCACCTTCTTCCTCTATGGCTGTGGACCTTGTCTCTCCGGTCCTTATTCTTTGCATCACTGTGGATGCTTTACTATATGTCTGACCCATCTTTCTGAGTATGAAGTTCCAGCTATACATGACCATCTTTCCTTACACAATACGGCACTTGAATGATGACAGCAGCCACTGTAGAGTTAGTCCTTTCCCACTGGGAGTTGGACGCATCCAGAGGGACTCCAGGAGTGAGCCAGTCTCATCCCTCTGCCAGCCAGGCTTTGGTGTCTTACTGAGTCCTCTCCAGGCTCCTAGACTGGCCATATGGTGGGTGCTCTCAGCACACTGGGACATTTACTACCTCTGGAGACAGATCTGCAATTCCTGGGGCATGAAAGCCACAGTAAGATGGGATCAAGGACTGAGAAAGACAAGAGGCTTGGACAGATGGTCAGGGAATACAACATTGAGAGACAGAAGCAAATAAAAGGTAAGGGAACTAGAGAAGCTGCAGAACCTAAGAAGGAGAAGCCAGAAAAATAAGAAGATCAACTGCCGCATTATGGAAGCTGAGAGAAGAAAGCAGTAGTCTTCAACAAAGAAAGAGAAGTTATTGAGAGAGAAAGGAAGGGTAGAATATATCAAAAAATGGAGACCCTAATACATTATCATTTTCTAAAAAAATTCAACCAATGCATTGAATAAAAATATTGGAAAAAAACACCAAAATGCTAATAGTAATTGTATGAAATGATTAGAATTATATCTTTTTTTCTCTTTTATCCCCATGGTCTTCCTATGTATGCATGTTATTTTTAAAAATTAAAAACTTTTACTAACAAAAGATGTGGTATGTATAAAAGATCAGACCATCTGTATGGGCCTATGGGGCAGGGGTGGGGGTAGGATTGGGGTGGGGGTAGGGGGGTGAGAGGGAGCCGGGGGAGGTTACAAAACAGAGATCAGCTGTTGAACTTGAGCTTTGAATTTCATGGTAGGATTTGGTCTGGTTAATTTCTTCCTAAAAGTATTTTCTTAATATCCTTTTAATCAAGCAGTGTTCACAAATAAGAATGGGAACTGGACAACATTTCAACAGGCCCTGAAGCCTTGACATAATTCCTATGTGTTTTGGTTGTATATTTTGGCTCGTGACTTCAGAAGTTTCATCTATCATCCTGGAGAAGGCGTGGCAGAGAGAGCAATCCATCCATGATGGCAGGAGCTTGGGGTGGAGCTTGTCGCAGACAGGACACGGACAGAGCAAGCTAGAACTAGGGGCTGGTTTGACATCAAAGGCCCACCCTTAAGGACCTATTTTGGTTAGCTAGGCCCCAAACAAGCCAGCCTTCAAAATAGCATGACAAGCTGTAGACCAAGCGTTCAAACATGAGCTTGGATGTGCTGCTAATGTAATGGTGTTCAGAGTTGCCTTCTAAAATGTGAGCCTGTAGCATGAATCTTAAAACGTCTTATTAATAAAAACAAACTTGAGCCACGTATTGGGGTGAATGCTGAAAGATCAGAGAAGCAGAACAAGCCACATCCACCTCACCTCGCCAATTCCTCAGCCGATCCTATTTCCTCAGACTGGAAGCCTCTGTGTCCTAATCCAAATGGATCTCAGCTGAACTGCTTCTTGAAAGCCTGAAAGCTTAACCAGACTCTAGTTCCTCATCCTCATGCCTTAAATACCTTTCTGTTTTCTGCCATCACTTCCTGGATTAAAGGCGTGAGTCACCATGTCTGACTGTTTCCTGTGTGGCCTTGAACTCACAGAGATCCAGATGGATTGCTGCCTCTGGAATTCTAGGATTAAAGGCGTGTGTGCCACCATTTTCTGGCCTCTATATCTAGTGGCTGTTCTGTTCTCTGACCCCAGATAAGTTTATTAGAGTGCACAATATTTTGGGGGAACACAATATCACTACATGATCCTGTATGGGATGTTTCATGTTCAAACCATAATACTGTGCAGCCAGATGTTGGGTCTGCAGACAGTCCTGTGGTAGGCTATGTTATTTCAACTCACCAGTATTCAAAGTCCCATCTTCCTTTCTTCCTTAAATCCCTGATATCAGCCTTAGTCACGTGACTTCTTTGACCACCAAAATGTGAGCAGAAGTGAGTAGCTTCTACATCTGGGATGAAACAATTTTAGAATCGCCATCTTTTACAAGGCTTGCTTTCCATTCTGTCAGTGTGACCTCCAAACCACAATGCAACAACCATCAGTGGCTGTTCTACGAGTCTGAGACACAGAGTATGAACAACAATGACCTGGAGCGGAGACTTCAATCACCTGGACTGTTTGTAAACGATAAATAAAATTCTGTGGTTTAAAAAAATGAATAAGACACCAACTAGGTGAGGAGAATAACAACAGGACTGTTTGTTACTGAAGATACTGATGGATACAGTCTTCCGAAAGCACAATACATAGTTTAATATTATATAGAATACTAATGTATCAGCAATACTTCATCAAGATGCTAAGTTTTGTTTTTAATTACCTTCCTTTCTAGATGATGCATATTTACTACAGGGACTTAATATAGAGGAACTGTATCCAGAGACCTCTAGCTTCATCACTTACGATGGGTCGATGACTATCCCGCCCTGCTATGAGACGGCGAGTTGGATAATAATGAACAAGCCTGTATACATAACCAGGATGCAGGTGAGCTTCAGTTGGGTTTTTTAGCTAATGGGAAGAAAGTGTGAGGACTGGATGAGTAGGTTCTGAGGCTGCGGTACTGATTTAACCGGGATTTGTGCAGCCGTAAAGCACAAAGTGGGGGGCACGACCAACAGAAACCTGTTTGCCTCAGTTCTAGGGGGCAGAGACCCAGATGAAGGCCTCAGAAGGGTTGCTGCCTTCTGAGAATATGAGAATCTGCTCCATGCCTGGTCCCTGACTTCTGTGGTATGCCAGAAATCTCGGTGTTCCCTGGCTCGAGATGTGCCACCCCCAGTCTCTGCTCGCTGGTACTTGGTGTCCTCTGTATGGTTACGCCCTCTTTAAAAAGACCCTAGCCGTACTGAATTAAAGCAGTAACCCCAATTACTTCATATTAACTTGGCTGATGGCATCAGAAGTAGCCCTACTTCCGGGTAAGGTCACATCCCAAGTACTACAGATTACCAGTACCTTCAATTCACGAGTTTGGGCATACACAATTAAATCCACAACACCTGTGTGGATAGAGTCAGCATCTAAAGTGCACTAATCTGAACTGTGAAGACACTCCACCTGCCTGAGGGAAGTAAGACTGCGAAATCCGTGCCAAAATCACGCTCTGAGGTAAAGTGTTCAGCGAACAGATAGAGGTGCAAATGGATACAAAGGCAATGGCTCACTCCTGCAACCCCGGCCCTTGAGAAGCTGAGACAGGAGGATGACCACAAGTTCTAGGTCAGCCCAGGCTACAGAGTGGGTACCTCTCTCAAAAACGTAACAATTTTTAAGCTAATTTTTTTAACCTATATAAACTAAAGCAAACCTGGGCGGTACAATGCTTGCGCTACATGGATGAGAGAGACCCTCGTTCATTCTCTAGCACTAGAGACAGTAAAAAGAACCTATGTCGATTTCATGATGAAGGGACTTCTCAGATCTTTTAAAAAATAATGTGTGTGTCAGTCTCCAAGCAGAGGTAACATGGTGTGCAGCATCTCACAAACATGCTTTGAATGTGGGAGTTTTTAAATATCATTTCAGATCGTCTATTCCTCAGCACGGCACGGGAACCAGCCTGTGCCAGCTTTGCTCAGTGGCTCGTTGTGCACTCCAGGCTTGCCACCCTCCTCCTCTTCCCCATGATGAGGGTAGATTGCGTGCATCTGTTCCAGCTCCGATATCTAGAAAGCCTCAGAGGGAAGATGAGCAAGTGAGGCAGAACCCCATCTTCTTGGCGAGATCTATGTTTACAACCTGACAACATGAAGTTTCCAGTCCCTGATCCTGTCGGGACTTGTTGGATGGCAAACAGTAACAGTTCCCTCCAATCACTCAAACTCAGAAAAGGGACATATTCAAAAGATACTGGAGTATCCCAGAGAGTTCAAGGCCAAAAACTGATTGGGGAAGGGGGGGGCTCTCCACTCTCCTCCTCCTTCCCTCTTTCTCTCTCTTTTTCTCTTCCCCTTCTTCATCCTCTCCTCTTCTTCCCCTCCTCTTCCTGCCCCTTCTCATCCTTCTCCTTTCCCTCTCTTCTCATCTCCTCTTTCTTCCAGTTATTTGCTTTATTCTTTTTTGCTTCACAATCTTATGGTCAAACAGCCCAGGTATTCACAAGAAAGAAATTGCACCGGTCCAACTTAGTTCAGTGGACCAACCACTATGGTCTGGGTAGTAACCATATAGGGTCAAGGTATCTGAGACAGCAGAAACTGCTGCTGGGTGCGTTTGAGGATGAGAAGCAACGACTTGTTTGAGGTCCATGAGCTAGCAAGTTAGATGCAAGTGTCCTCCATGTCTGAAGGCATCAGTGGACCTTCACCTCAGCTCCGCTGGGAGAAGGGGCTCTGAGGACCTGTGACCTTTCCCAGATAATCTGATGTTACCTGACCAGGCAACAGCCCACTTGACCTCTCTTCCCCAGCACATGCACAGGGTGGCTGGATCTCACAGCTGGTTCTCTCCTCAGATGCATTCCCTACGCCTCCTCAGCCAGAATCAGCCATCGCAGATCTTTCTGAGCATGAGTGACAACTTCAGGCCTGTCCAGCCACTCAACAACCGCTGTATCCGCACCAACATCAACTTCAGTTTACAGGGGAAGGACTGTCCTAACAACAGGGCCCAGAAGCTGCAGTACAGAGGTGAGTACAGGGGCCCAGAGAGGAGCAGCGCCCAGGCCAGGGCTGTCTTCTAGCTTAGGCCTATCTCCCATTGTAGGAACTCTGATGGTAAAGTCACTGCCACACCCATTTGCAAAGTGCTTCTCTATTAGCAAATTCTGTGTGTCATACATAGATGAAGGAGATGAAGCTTAGAGGCTTGATTTGTGTGATGTGATGTTAATGTGTACAGATGTTTAACATCACATGTATCAAACCTTTGCATCTCCTCTGGTTTGGGCAAAAACAGTCCTTTCTATTGACATTTTATCAGAGAGCTCAGAAAACCTGATTTCCCCCAGGCCGTTTTAGGACAGAGTAGTAAGAAGCATTGGAGGTTTTAGCTATGTGTCCCCTTAAAAGGGATGGAATGCTCTAAATGCCACATTGAGCTAGGGTCCAATGAGTGAGTAGTCATATCTTTGTCCAGTGCCATGTCCCTATAAGCAGTTATTATTCCTACTAAAGGAGGCACTTCAGATGACATCTGTCTCCTGTGCCTGGCTGGTCCACACTCAGGTTTCTGTCTTTTCTTCTACACACTGACTGAGAATCCTTCAGCCATCATGGCAAACTCCCAGTGTGGAAAGGGAGGTCAAACAGGGCAGAGTTCCTGCGATGTCCTACACTAAGAGTCAAGACATTCAAGGATCTAACTTTAACAAGCCATGTGACGCCAACCTGGGCTTTTCCCACTGTTTCTGCTCTCTTCCTAGCGATCTTGATAGTCACCATAGCTTGTGCCTGAATGTGGAGTCCTTTATAACAATGACATGGTCCCCAAATACAGGGGCTGTGGTCATTTCCAGAAAGCTTTGGAAAACAGCTACCACTGCTGCCCCTTAACCTCAGCTGCATTGGTCCTCTTTCCTCTGAATTCCTTCCGTCCTTTTTTTCTCTCTTAGACACTCAGGAGGATGACTACAGTATAGAGTCCTTGCTCCCTTTCAGCCACAACTACTGGATAAATACCTGATTCTATCATTGACCCTTCTCTGTATTCCTCACTGATTTATTGGGCACCTACTATATATCGGACACTTAGGTAGTGGTGGTGGTACAGTGGTGATGAAGATAGATATGACCCTAACCACAGAGAGGTTGTGATCTAAACCAGGGTTTGGCACGTTTGGTATAAAGCAGCAGCAATCAAGCATATTAGGCGGTGTAGGTCAGATAGTCTCTACCCCACTCCAGTGAAGCAGTATGAAGTCAGCCGTAGGTAACATGCAAATGATGTGGCATGAAATCAGCTGTAGCCAATATGCAAGTAAAGCGGGGAGGAATGTGTTCAATTGAGGCTGTTAACTAAAGTTTTCTTATCGCTGGTCTAAACCACTGCCCTCCCCCACTAGAACTTTCTACATGACAAAAATAGTCTACACCTGTCTCAGCTATTGAACATTTGAAGTGTGACTAGTTTGATGACACAAGGACATTTATTCTTCTCATTCACTTGGCTTCACAGTAGCCACCTAAAGATCTTGGCTGGCATTCTGGAAAACACAAGTCTAGAAAGCCATGGGGCAGGGACTAGTCATGACGCTAATCCACAAGCAGGCGTTTAGAAGACGGCCCCTTCCCCTTTTGAGTAGGTCGCTTGCACTGTATGCACATTAATTCAGCTGTACCTTGTTTTGTGTTGTGTGTATGTGTGTGTTCGGTGTTGTTTCTTTCTCTCTCTCCAGTAAACGAATGGCTCCTCAAGTAGGGAACTAAGCCAAGAAGAATCCCACCTCAGTGAAATTCTACAACTGTGAATTGACGTAACCCAGAATGCCCCCTCCCCTCCTTCTTCCTTCTCCTTCCTCCCCTAAGCCTTTCACTCTTTGGATTGGCCCCTTCTTCATGAAAACTGTTTGCAAAAATGTGTCAGAAGAGTACATCTCTACACACACACACACACACACACACACACACACACACATGTAAACACGAGTACACACACATCCATACCACCTCCAGGATGGGAAGTCAAGTCTCAGAAACAGAGGTTCCTTCATCAAAGGTCTTAGAAGAAAACAACCAGTTAACCTGATTACAATTTTGATACTGTTTTCCTGAACTAATAACTCTATCCAATGAGACTTCTCAGTCTTTGTACATACAAAAATTCTTCCAAAAGAGAGAGGGGAGAAAACACCGATCCAAAAGCATCAAGTGGACTCTGTATCCCATCATCCCTGACGATGTCCTAGGATACCCTGAGGATGCTGGTGAGAGGTGAACCAGGACAAAGCTGACCAAGGACACTTATTTCTAGATTACAATTCTTCTGTTTACTCAATGATTTAAAAAGAAAATATTCAAAAAAAGGACATACATCAAAGAGCTATACGTTGTGTATATATATATCACCGCAGACTATAAGAATGGAATTATTTCCCTCTTTGTCACATAACCGTACTAGGATTTGCCCGAGATCAGAATCGATCCATTTGCTGTTTCTTGTTTTCTGAAGGTCATACATTGTGTTTGGTTATTGTTAACAGCCCAATAAATGTGTTTAATGCGTTGATTTCATTTTTCTGGCTTTGGTCTGTTCTCCTTCCTGCCAGGCTAAGCCCTAGCCCCATGCAGCTACCTTCTTGGATCTCCTGTGGTTCCTTCACCTCCATGTTTTGTTCATTTGCAGCCAGTTTTACTGAGTTTATGGCAAGCAGGAATGCACTTGCTAAGCAGGTATGCCTTTAACCCCACTCCATGGCTCGGTCATTCATCCCAGGTGAGCTTCGGCCTGATATAGTAGGCGACAGATTCCTTGCGTTTCAAAACTGCCATCCCCCCCCCCAACCCCTGTGATGCTCCTGAAGGAATGCACTTTGCCTTGTAAATTCCTGGGAAATTGGGGTATCTTTTCTCTCCAGGTGCAGCCAGATCTCACAAAGTACAAACGAATGCCTTTCTTTTCTTGTTTATAATGGTCACTCACTGTGTTTGGTTACTGTCAAAAAACAAAATCAATAAATGTGTTTAACGAGTTGCCCAATGCCCATGTCTGAGTTTATTGAGAAGGAGGATGCTCCCTGCTGAAGTTCCCCAAGTCCTGCTGGGTCCACCGAGCAATTGCATCCAGCCAGCAGGGCAGTCAGAGCTGCCGGAACAGGCTGTCTAGCCAGTCCCAGAACCAGGTAATTAATACCCTGTTGAGAAAACATATAGGCTTAGCTGCTGAAAGGGATGACTTGGATGTTCGGTTGGTTGCCAAATTAAAAATAACTTTCATCTCTCCTTCCAGTCACAATGTCCAACAGGAGGGGAGCCACTGCTGGGGTGGGTTTGTACAAACAGCACTGACAGGGTAGGGGTATTGGAAACCCCACCTAGGGGCAAGGTATATCCATAATGAAAAACTCAATCAGTTACCTCATAATTAAAATACAGTGCTAAGCTGGATTTTTCTCCCCACTCTTTGTATTAACAGTAGTTATAGGACAACCTGAGCCATGTGGGTATCTAGGTGTACTTCCAAGCAGGTGCATTTTTACAGAAAACAACTTATCTGCAAAAGGTTTTGGGTGAGCAGGAAGCAGCCTTAGGTTGTGTGGCTGGCTGGCTGGCTGGCTGGCTGCTCTGTGGTCACCATCTCCCCTCACCTGTGGTGTAGCCACCGAGGGAGAATGACATTGAACAGTATGCATGGAAATGGACTTCACTCTGCTCTCGGCCTACCGCACAACCCTGTGTAAGTTACGGAACCCTGGAGATAGGAATACCTAGTCTGTGTGTCCTGTCAATGCAAAAACAAAAACAAAAACAGCTATTACCACAGGAATAAGAGTTTATTCTGGAGCCAAAATTGAGTGACCATGGCCTGGGGAACAGATCTGGCTCATCACATGGAAGCAGTTCCATCATAACAAAGCAGAGATAGGCATATATCAGGCAAATGTAAAATACATTGGTGGCTCTGTCAGAACGGTGGTTACAAGCACTGGGCAGTGGTGCCGCACGCCTTTAATCCCAGCACTTGGGAGGCAGAGGCTAGCGAATCTCTAGAGTTCGAGGCCAGCCTGGTCTACAGAGTGAGTTCCAGGACAGCCAGGGCTACACAGAGAAACCCTGTCTTGAAAAACAAAGAAAAAGAAAGGTGGTTACAAGAAGAGGGAGTCTCTCCTATGGGCCCCAGACGTTAGCTGATGACATTCTTACCTTCGGAGTTGGCGGAAGCTAGTGATCTACTAAGTTAAATTCAAAAAGGTTTTTAACCTACTTGTCACAAGATGTCAGTTCTGACACAAAGGTGGGCAAAGAATGGCTTTCTAGAGGGCTAAAGCTAGCCCAAGGTAAGGTAATTAGGCTCTGGGCCTGCAACATTCCAACCTCTCCACATCACTGCAGTTCCAGTGTATCAGTATGTGCAGACCCAGCTTCTAAATAACCATTTATGACAGTACAATATCTGTATTTGGCTGCTCTGGAAGTGATGATCAGGGAGCATTTGTGTGGCCTACTCACCAGAACTTTATCCAAATCATACTGTGCCTCCCTTCCCAGGAAGGGGTTTGTTTTGATCGCCTGGGGACACCAGACTAACATCAAGAGGCACAGGTGTTCTGCAGGCAGGATAAAGAGGTGTTAAGGAGGAAGGAGGACTGCAAGACCTAAGCTCCCAGGCCCTTTTCTGTGTCCTCTGTGAATTCGGGCAAGTCAGCTCATCTCCCTGGGACTGGGGCTAGGACACAACAACCTCCCATGACCTTCCCACAATGACATCCCCCAACTCAGGTCTCTGTCTCAATCTTTTAATCAAAGGTGGGGGCATAGTAAGGAAAACCCAAGTGATCAGCTGCCCCTCATGTCCCTGGGCCTTGGAAGGATTTCTCCTTAACTGACTGAACTTGAAATGGGACAAACTGGTCTCTATCTTCCATTGGTATCTTCGAGACCGATTCAAAAAGGCCCTTCTTCACATCTGCTGGGGTTCCTAAAATATAAGGCAGGAGAGCAGACATTCCACCTTCAAACCAAATAGGAGCAATGAAGATAAGCTAGACTGTGATGAGTTCACTTAGCAGGATGCTTATCTAAGCATGCACGAAGCCCTGTGTTCAATCTCCAGCATGCTATAAACTGGACATGGTGACTCATTCCTGTAATACCAGCAATGGGGGAGGTAGAAGTAGGAGAATCAGA
>CABHPQ010172228.1:11160-25254 GCA_902168405.1 Peromyscus aztecus | reverse complement strand
CGCAGTCCTCCCCCCAGCCTAAGACGAAATCGCAGGTATGTGTACTGGGTTGGGGCGGGGGTTTGAGGTTGGCGGAAGGACTGTGTTAAGACGTACTTGTACAATTTATCCTCAAATTTAAATGAATGGGCCCTGCTTGTCCCCCACATCTTCCCAGCCAGGGCCCCAAACCAGATGAGTTTCTCCCAAGGAAGTGAGCCCTTTTCTTCCTCAGGCCGGTAGCGGCTGCCTTCAGACCTCAAGGGCTCAGCGTAGGTTCCCCTCCCCATCCCCCACCCGGGCTCGGCAGCAGTCTCAGTCTGGTCTACCCTAGGCTGCTCTGCCAGTCACGATGGCTCCTTCGTTGTCAACGCCAAACTCCTGCCTAGGGCGAAGAGACGCTTAGGGAGGTGGGGGAGACCGGAGGGGACCACGAGCGGCAAGGCTGGGGGAGGAGGCCCCGCCTGGCGCGCGCAGCGTAGAAGCACCTGCCTGTGTACACCCCACCCCCTCTGCCAGAAGCACCCAGAGAGGCAGATCTTGCGTTTAGGGAGTCTGGCAACCGAGTGATTTGGCCAAGCTGGCGCTCTGGCATCCTGGAGGCTCTGGAGACAAGGACCACTGATGGCAGGCGGCGAGGCCGGGACATTTCCTGGGAAGGGCCAAGGGAGGGACTTCAGGGTTGGCGACTTGGGTTGAGGGGGTTGGTGAAACCCAAGTTGGCCAGCTGTGGGCGAACCTGGGAATTTTCCGGGAAAGGCATGCGGGAAGGCTTCGGGATTATGGCTAGGATTGGAGAGGAGGGGGACAGGCAGGAGGAGTGGACGCTAGTTTCTTATTCCCACCAAAAACTTGCTCCGCAGAGCCACGCTTTCTCAGAGCGCTTGGTATGAGTCTTTCTCCCTCCCCCACCCCACCCCGACGGTTCCGGTTTCCCTGCATGAGCTCATCTCACAGCTGGGGAGCCAGCCCGGTGGCCCCCGGTGTGGGCACGGAGAATTCTCTGAATCGCGGGCCCCATTCCCCACCCCCATCACACTTGCTTCCCTGGCCCCTGCCGACATGGCCTCGATGAGTGCCAAGAACCAACTGAAGCAGCCAGAAAGCCTCAGTGAAAGGCCGGCTTTATGTGCCTGGGGCAGCGAGGAGGGGGTTATTCGCTTCCCATTGTCCAGACCCAGCCCCCCAAAGAGCTCAGCTAGCCTAGGCTGGCTGAGCCTTCCCACCAGCCCTGCGGAGGGAGGGAGGGTATGGTGCTGTATGGCCTTAGGGGAGGTTTTCCTGCTTCCTGGACCTTGCCTAGGGTAAACTCTTGGCCCTTCCCCTCGCTCTTGTGAGCAGGGTTCTTTTCCAGGGAGAGGCACGCAGTGATGATGGCCAGGCCTCTGCAGCCTACAGCTGGGCTGTTCCGTAATTGTGGGGCTCAAAGCCAGTGGACTTTCTCCTACCCAAGAAGCCGGATGACTGGAACTAACAGATGAAGTTCACCCTGAATTCCTCTGGGAAAATGACTGTCTGGGTCTCCACTCTTCCTGGGGCTTGTGGAAGGCAGGGGCACAGTTTTAATCCCTGCAAACGACCCACTTACTCATATCCTCCACCTCTGGGGCTTACTCTGATCTATTTGGGTCCACACAAATTTACCCATCGCCTCCTGTGTTCAGGGGCCCCGTGCTAGGCTGTGCTGTGAGCCCTGCGGAGATGCTCAGTGTGTGGTCTGGGTTTGGGAGGAAGCAGAGGTGGAAACCCACAGGTAACTGATCCAGCCAGACAGCTATAATCACCACAGATGAAGAAGAAGCATGCTACACAGATCTGCATCGGCACACTACGGTGGCTTTGGACTTGGTGTATCAAGAAGGCTAATTTAAGGAGGCCAGGAGGATCTGGGCTGGACCATGATGCCAGGATAAGGACTTGAAGAGGATGAAGATCCATTTACACAACATGTTAGAAAAGAAATACACAGGATAGTGGACATTTCTTAACTTGATGAAGCCATTAAGTAAGCAAGCATGCCTAAGGTTCCTATCGAAGGGTGCTGATGAAGGAAAGGTGTAAGACTATGGGGTGAATTTCACGGGCATCATCTGGGAAGCCCTCTATGATGTGACCATGAAAACGGATCTAAAATTAAGCAAGTCGCAAAGGGGTTTCTGTACCGAGGGATCAGGCAAGGCCTCCCTTGTGGGAAGGCTCCAAGTGACAGAGGGTAAGGCTGGATGGAGGTGAGCAGGGAAGATGGTCCAGAGATGCAGAGACGGAGGACTCAGGCCGGGAGGCAGATCATGCAGATCTCCTCAGGGCTGGTGAGGATTTGGACTTTATCCTATGCAATAGGGAAGAGCTATAACTCCTTGCTAGGGCTGAAATAACTGCAGATTGTGTGGCTTAAGCAACAACGATTTCCTCACAGCTGTGGAGGCTCCAGGCGTCCCTGAGCTTGGCCCCTCCTGAGGCCTCTTTCTTCGGCTTGTAGATATAAAGGACTTCTTGCATCTTCCCAGGCGCTCCCCTCTCTACACACCTGCATCCAGAGTTCCTCCTTTTAGAGGAAATCAATCATTTCGGGTTAAGATCCCACCCTAACAATCTCATTTTGACTTAATTGCCTCTTTAAAAACTCTATCTCCGAATAAAGTCGCATACTAAAAAACGGGGGAGGCGACATCAAGTTATGTCTTTTGGGAAGTGGGAGCACAACCTAACACGTGGGAAGGGCTTTTCAGGTGGAGGGGGAGCAGACAGATGACAGTCAGAACACCTATCCAAGGGGGTGTCTGTTAGGGCTGAAGGTACAGTTCAGTGGTAGAGTGGCTGGCTGGCTGGCTGGCTGGCATGAAGCCCTGAGTTTGAGCCCCAGCATGGAGGTGGGTAAAGGAGTAAGAGAGATGGGTGTTTGCTAGGCTGGAGGCGTCACAGGGGATTGTATGTAGTAAGACTTAGTGGAAGGTGGATGCAGTACTGGTGTAAAGAGGTATACTTCCCTTTCTAGCCCATGGAGCCCAGTGGCATAGCACTTGGTGTACTCTGTCTGACCTCTCTGCGAAGAATGAAAAGGAAGGGGAGGAACAGAGGAGCAGTGACCGCTCAGGAGGCTCCTGCCATGGCCCGAGTAATATGGGCAAAGGCAGGACTGAAGAGACGGGAGCGGGCTCTGTCGATTGATACTGTCAGAGAGGCTGAGAAGTAGGAATCCAGACATTCCAGACCCTCATCCCTCAGGCCTGGGGGAGTGTGGCTGTCAGCCCAGAGCCACCCCTTCCATTCCCCCAGATAAGCAATAGGCAGCCTTGGGTCAAGGTCTCTTCATAATATCACATTGCAGGAAGAAAGAAAGGGAAAAAAAGAAAAAAAAAGCCAGTGCAGTGTAGTGACTTGCCAAGATAAGCCTAATATCCAGATAAGATCGTAGTTTGTTTTAGAAAGAAAACAAAGCCTGATGCTTTGGAGAACTCAGGCTGATTCAACTAAGAACTGTAGTCTGGGTGCCCTGAAACTTTCATTCTGACCCGAGAAGAAAATCAAAGAGCCTTCTGAAGCTGGCAGAGAGAGGACGAAAAAGGGAGAGGAGAGCTGTGCAGAGAGAGCACAAATGGCTGTTCCAGCCATGTGAGGACTAGGCTGGGCTGTGGATGCTGAGGGATGAGGAGTGAGCCTTCAGAGGGTCTTTGGAGCCAGGGCTGGCCTGGGAAGGAAGGATGGGGTCCGCCTGAGAGTGGCGTTCTAATCCTGAGTATGATTAGACAGAACTGAGGCTTTCTCAAGGGTGAGGCTGGCGCTCTGGTGCTAGCAGGATGGGCAACAGAATCATGTATGGACAGCCCAGGAGGAGCCACACTGAGCTCCAGAACACAGAGGGAGACGTGAGCAGGACCAGAGTCCAAGCTATTCCCTCCACGGTTACTGAGTGTCGGGGCCACCACATTCTCGTATTCTTCCGGGAAAGTCTCTAGTTGTGAACGGGGTTCACACAGGGGACAAGACACTTCAGTTTTTCTCCCTGTGTGTGCCAAGTCATAATCCATAGAAAAGGGGCTGCCCAGGCTTGTCGCAGCTTCTTAAAGCTCCCCTTAATAGCCATTTACCTTCCACACTCCACTTCCCCTGTCTGCAACATCACTTCCTCTCCTAAGTACCACCCAGCTCAAGTGCCACCTCTGCCAGGCAGTCTTTTGTAAGTCTTCCCCCACTCTGCCCCCCTGTTGGGTGGGATGATGCTTTAGTCACAGGCTACTAGCTGGACATCACTAATACCTCCTTCCCTTTTCAAAACAGAGATTCTTAATGGGGGATCATTTTTCCCTCCAGGGGACATCTGACCCTGTTTGCAGGCATTTTTCCTTGTCTCACTGACAGGTACTACTGGCATCTAGGAGACAGAGGCCAAGGTTACTGCTAACTATCCTATAATGCCTGGAGAGGCTCTTTCCACCCCCAAAGAATGGTCCCACCCAGACGTCAACAGTGTAGTGCTGAGCTGTCAGTGAGAAGTGAATGCCCAGTCGGGACTACATCTCCCAGTCACCTTTGCAGTTGGGTGCAGTGTGAGACAGGTATTAGCCAAAGGGATATAAGCAAGAGTGGACTAGATTTAGAACATTTGGGGATGGCTAAACCACAGAGAAGATGAAGCCTGGGTGTCTCTTAAGTCACTGTGGGAAGGAAAGTTCCCTGCCCACCAGAAATACCCATCCTGGACCATTCTGTGTATAATACTTGAACAGTACTAAGCCATTGAGTGACTGGGGGCTGTTATAGCAGCTAGTCACGCCCTGGCATAGTTTTGTTTCCTTTGTGTTTTCCTAGGCAGCCACGCTCACGAACCCCTCACTTACTCACTCATTCATTCATGCTACAAGTATTCCCTTATACGCTCTGTGCTGGGGTTCAAAGAAACACTCGGAAAGAACGAGACACCTCCCAAGGTTCCTGCCCTTACCTGGTTGATGGTGTACTAAGAAGAGCTAAACAACGAAGCCCAGTTAACTGTGCTAGGAGGGGGATGGGATGGGATGGAAACGATCACCTCCATGTTCTGTCAAGAGACAGGGAGGTAGGTGGGAAGTAGCATTTTCTACTACTTTTCTGGGATTTCTGGGAAAGAAATCCCAGAGCGGCTAGTGCAGGGAGGTAAGATAACAGTAAGAAGCTGCTGCACCAGTCTGTGGCACCAAGAAAGGGCACAGGGGCACCACAGGCCTCTGTCTGTGCCGCTCCAGGCTCTCTACTGGCCAGTTTTCTCATTTGCTGTCCCCCAGGCTGACTGGAAGCTCCTGATGGCAAAAACTTTATCTCACCCCTTGAGTTCCCAGTGCCTGGAATTCTTTCCTCTCGAATGACCCAGGAGGCTTTTCCTTCCAGTCATTTCAGAACAGAACTCATTTCTAACTTCTGTTCAGTCCTCCTGTTCAGCGAACATTGTCCATACCCACATAGACTCCAGAACCTGACACCTGGATAGTCACCCTGCTCCCCCATGTCCACAGGATCATTAGTCTTCTAAAATCAGCCCCCTTAATACCAGATCCTGAGTGAGACCCCATTATCTGTCCTTCTGTTTACTTCCAACCACTAAGTAAACCACAGGCACCCACCTCTGCTCATGCCCTCACCAGTCCCACTCTGCCATCAGTTATCTTTTAAAATACGGACTTCATAATTTCACTGCCCTCCCTGGACTTTCTGTGAGCCTGCAGGGTGAAATCCAAACTCCTGCCAGCCCCCCCCCGCCCCCCACACACACACAAGGGTCTTTTGTTTCCATTGTCTGTCTTTGTGCTGCTGAGCTCCTTGCTCCAGCCCTACCGAGGCCCTCACATTCTTACAGGGAGCCTTCCTTCAGGGTCCTGCTGTGTGCTGCTGTGTCTACCTGGAATGCTCCCCACCCCCTCCCTCATCTGGCCTTCACCTGTTTGCCCTTCAAAGCTTAGTACAGATGTGAGATTTCTCAAGTGTTCCTCCGCCAGTGCCTTGGTGGATTTTGTAACTTGAATGTGAAATGTCTCGCATAGGTTCACATGCTGGAACACTCATTGGGTCTCAGGCTGTCTGTGAAATGTCTCACATAGGTCCACATGCTGGAACACTTTGTTTCGGGCTGACTGAGAAAACTGTGGAAACTTTAGGAAGCAGATCCTTGCCAGAGGTCTGACCCACTCCCTCTTCAGGCTCTTCTTCCTGAATGTGGATAAGCCCTTTCTCCTCTAGGTTGCTTTTACTAGGGTGTTTTAGCACAGCAACAGACCATTAACTAAGTCAGTGGCCATTCCGTGAACTTGGAGTGGATGGATTCAGGGCTGGATAGATAAGGGGATGGGTGGGGGAATGGCTAGATGAATGAATGGACAGATGGCTAAATCCCTGAGAAGATTCTCAGTAGTATTTGTGAAATGGACTCACTACTGTCGCCTGGACTTCATTGACTGCATTTCTTAAAGAAATGCCTTCCCTGAGTTATGATTTAATGTTACACTCTCTGTCTTGGGAGAGCCCTGCTATGAGAAACTGACCACCTTAACAGCATCGCTGTCTTTTAGGAAAGCAGAACGGAATATATTGCCCACTATGTCACTCAGTGTCCTTTATGCAAGGACTCATGATAAATTCATGCTTGGGGTTATTTCCAGGAAACACTTTGTCTCTGCAGATGAAGATGTGTGTTTTCTGCTGTCGGGAAATAAAAACTGTCTCTCGACTTGTTTCCACTTCTGTTTCAGCTCACAAGTAGGGATACCTAGTTTTATTACCTCATTACCTCCGTGCAGACAGACCAATTCAGGGGCCTGAAAGCAGCAACTCTTCCTGCCTTCTTCCAATGGAGTCAGTTTGGGCTTAACTCTGTAATGCCAAATTTTGTACTTGTAAGTCTGAAAGCCTCCTCGAATCAGTACGGTGACCAATGTCCCAGTGCAGAAGTCAAGAAAGGCAGGGTAAAGCATGAAGCTTCTAGTTGGTGGCTTAGTTAGGATTTCTAGTGCTATGATGAAACACCATGAAAGAACTACTTGGGAAGAAAAGTGTTTATTTCATCTTACACTTCAGGTCACACTCTAAAACTGAGGGAATTTGGGCAGGATGGGAGCTGATGCAGAGGGCCGTGGAGGTGTGTTGCTGACTGGCTTGCTCCCCATGGCTTGCTCAGCCTTTCTTGTAACACCCTGGACCAGCAACCCAGGGGTGGCACCACCCACAATGAGCTGGGCTGTCCCACATCAATCATCAATCAGGAAAATGCTCCACAGGCCAATCTGGTGTGGGCGTTTTCTCAACTGAGGTTTCCTCTTCCTGAATTACCCTAGCTTGTATCAGGTGGATATAAACTAGCCAGCTCAGCAGGGATCTTGTATAGAATGTCTCCAGAAATCTCCAGGTGGCTAGCATAACTGGGTCTAGCAGGGAGACCAAAATGGGAGCCATTTTGGTTCTGGCTTTTACTGGGTCTAGCAGGGAGACCAAAATGGGAGCCATTTGATTCTGGCTTTTACTGTTATCTTATTGGGCCACCCTTGCAAGCCACTTCTGCAGACTGTTAGGTTTCAACCCTGGGACAAATGGCAGAGGTGCCTATTTAACATAACAAAGTGGACACAGTTATCAGATTCTCCCAGCATCCCTCAGTCCCTTCCTGTTACACAGTCCTCCTGGCCGACATGCCCTGCCCCCTACCCTAAACTTCTCCAGCCCAGGAGCTGGGCTGCCCTTCCCCCAGCTGCCCTTCCCTATATAATCCAAGCATTTTTGGTTACCTGGTCTTTTTGTCTTCTCTGGGCCTCCTGGCTGTTCCACCTGGTTCCCCTCTCTCCCCTTTCCCCTCCCCCCCACTCCTCACATGGCTCAGGGTCATGTCCACTCTGGACATTCCCAGATGTCCCTGCCTCTGACACATCTAAAATAAACTCTACCATATCTAGGAGCAGTCATGTCCTTTCCTTTTTCTTTCTTTCTTTCTTTCTTTCTTTCTTTCTTTCTTTCTTTCTTTTTTTTTTTTCACCAAACCATGGCCTTTCTTTACCCCAGATCTCATAAACTGACATTTTTACAAGATTGCTCATAATAATTGCTGATAATAATATTGATTTTCTTGTACCGAGGGCCAGACTTCATACTGGGAATCTTACATGCATCTTGCCCTGTTTGTTTTTTATTTATTTTTACTTTTTTAAGTACTGGGGATTGAGCCTAGGGCCTCACTCACACTAGACAAGAGCTCCACCACACACACACACACACACACACACACACACACACACACACACATCCCAGCCTGCATTTCCCTATTCAAAATCCCCTTAACAACTTGTTGTAGTCCTTTGCATATGAAGGCAATCCCAAAGGCACAGAGCAAGTAAGGGAATAGGAGGACAGACATTTTAACTCAAGTGCCTCAGTTGCTACCTTCCAAGCTCCTGCCTACCTCCTCACCTGTGGGCCAAAAGGACGAATACTCCCCCACCACAATGCCAGTGGTGGTATTGCCCGGGAGACAGATAATAGGAGTCACAGTCTTGCTTCCAGAACACTGTATGTTCCTTTCCAGAGCCCTGGAAATGGCTGGCTAGCCTACAGCCTTCTTCTATTGCTGAGACAAGATGACTTCCTCTTTTTCCTGATGCTCCTCAAGAAGTTTGGGATCCTCGGATATCCCAGTCCCTACCTCTGGGCAGTCTGACCCTTTAGATATGAAGGAAATGGGAATGGGGTGGGGTTGTCTATAGATATTTTTAGGGACTTGCAGAAGAATTTGAGGCCTGAAAATTTTTATTAGCCCCACAAGAAAAAGAAGAAAATGGCAACATGGAAATCAGTAAATATTTAATCAAATGCAAAGTGTAACATTATGACAACTTCATTAACTGTCGAATTTGGTAGGCATAAAAATTTTATTACATTTGGTAAGGATTTATAGGTTAGAGTTTTTCTCGATGCACAAGATTTCCTGAGTAGGCACCAAGATTGGGGAGAAACCACAGTTGACCATAAATTAAATAAATGACTCATGGTTTAAATATATCTCTGGCTGTCCTGGAACTCACTTTGTCAACTAGGTTGGATTCACACTTAAAGAGATCCTCCTGCGTCAGCTTCCTGACAGCTGGCTTTTGGTTTTCATTTTCTTTATGCACGCTAGGGTAAGTACTTTGAGTTGTACCCGATGCTCCATTGAGAGTTTAAAAGAGCCCAGGACACGCCCCTTTTCTGAGTTTTACCACTTAGTCTGTTTGTCAGATGTGGAAGTAGCCTTTGGCTGGAGGGCACGGAGGAATACTGCCTTCCCCTGAGATTTTTCTGACTGGGGCTGGAGAGAGTATTCGTTCATTTGGTAGAGTGCCTGCCTAACATTCACAAGACCTTGCTTTCGGTTTCCAGCACCTATGAACAAGGTGTGGCAGTGTGTGCCTGGAATCCCAGCATGGCCTTGGGAAGTACGGCCAGGGGGGTCAGAAGTTCAGGCTTGTCCTTGGGCTACACACGACCATGTTTTTGTTTCTCTAAAAAAGGAAAGATAAGCACAAAGAAAGTAGGGAAAGGGTGGATAAGAGGAAGAAAGCAAGAATCCTCTCTAATGACAGCTAACATTCACTGGAGACAGTGTATTCAACAAACTACTGAGCTCTTCACATATATTGTCTCAATTGTCACCAAACAGCTCTCCCAGGTCAGGGTTTTTATTACGTCTATTTTGTAGAGAAGCCAACTGAAGCACCAAGGACAAAACAAACTGCCCAGGGTCATATTCAGAGTAACAAGGAATTTAAGAACTTTTCCAAGTTAAAAATAATTCATAAATGAAATAGTGTCTGTGACCATTAATGGCAGGTTTCAAGAAAAAAAAAAAACAAAAAACTGGAAGTCAAGTCTGTCTTCTTCAGTACTCTATCTTCAGCCTCCACCACTCTTGGGAGCTAGGGGGACATAACTCCCTGGACACTGGAATTAGCTTAGTCTGTGCCAAGCATTGGTGGGTTGCTTTGCACCTTCATGAAGCGGTGATCTGTCTAAGGTACAGGACTTCTCTAATCCCTGTGCCTTACACTATGGAGGCCATGACTTGTGTTCAAAAATGCAGCCAGTGGCGGGGTGGGGGTCAGGTAAGGATGATACGTGCACAAAATGCTCGCTGCACAAGCATGAGAAAGAGTTCATCTACCCAGTATTCGCATAAAAAGCCAAGTGAGTGTGGCAACCCTCTTGTAATACCAGCACCTGGGAGGCTGAGGGAGATTTACCCTAGGCAAGCTGGCTAGCTAATCTAGCCTAAATGAAAAAAAACAGCAGCTCTGAGGGACCCTGCCCCAGTAAACAAAATAGAGAGAAATCAAGGAAGACACCTGAAGTCAAGGACACACATTGAGAGAGAGAAAGAGAGAGAGGGCTATGCCTACACACATGCAACATGCACACACACACACACACACACACACACACACAAATGCAAAAGTAATCACAGCCTGGTGAGGCTCACTTGATGACTTCCCCAGTTAAAATTCTCTATCGCTTCACTTAGCCCAGAAGTCACAGCTCTGAGATTCCAATAGCATACATTTCAATGTAATCAAAAAGCAAACCAATGTACGGTGCTTTGATGGGTCTCTTCTGTACCAGGTGTTGTTCTAGCAATTACTATGTGCTAAGCACTTACTTCATAACAGAGCATCTAGCACCAGGTCCATTCTACCCAGCCCTAGAGAGCTGCTTCACTCTGCTTTCCCAACACTGGGATTGTATGCAAGTACCACTATTTCCAGCCTTTCCCTTGGGTGCTGAGGACCAAAGGCAAGTCCTCATGCTTGCGTGACAAGCACTTTACCAATGGAACCATCTCCCCAACCTCTAATGACCTTTTAAGAAAAGGAGATTGAGGGCTGGAGAGATGGCTCAGAGGTTAAGAGCACTGTCTGCTCTTCCAGAGGTCCTGAGTTCAATTCCCAGCAACCACGTGGTGGTTCACAACAATCTGTAATGAGATCTGGCATCCTCTTCTGTATACATAATGAATAAATAAATCTTTAAAAAAAAGGGGGGGGGCTGGAGAGATGGCTCAGCGGTTAAGAGCACTGTCTGTTCTTCCAGAGGTCCTGAGTTCAATTCCCAGCAACCACATGGTGGCTCCCAACCATCTGTAATGAGATCTGGCGCCCTCTTCTGGCCTGCAGTCATAAATGCTGTTAAAAAAAATAAAAAAATCTTTAAAAAAAAAAAAAGAAAAAGAAAGGAAAAGGAGATTGAGACAGGGTCATGGATCTGTGAGGACAAGGGAGAAGATACCTCTACGTTTAGGGAAAAGAGATCCTGTCTCAGGTACTTTACAGTTGTGGTGATAAACTACCCTGACAAAAGCAACTGAAGAGAGGGAGGATGTATTTTGCTCGCAGTTCTAGGTGATAGTCCATCACTAAGGGTGTGTGCTAAGGCAGCAGAAACCTGAAGCACTAGTCACATTATACCCACAGTCAGGAGTGGAGAACAGCAACTTCATGGGTGCATGTTAAAGTTCGGCTCATGTTCTTCACGCTTATTCAATTCAGGACACAGGGAATGGTGCCACCCACAGTGGATGCATCATCTCACCTCAACATAATCTATGTTGATTATCTGTCTCAGTTAGGGTTTCTATTGCTGTGAAGAGACACCATTACCATGGCAACTCTTATAAAGGAAAACATTTCACTGAGGTGGTGACTGACAGTTTCAGAGGTTCAGTCTATTAGCATCATGGCAGGGAGCATGTTGGGCATGCTGGCAGACATGGTGCTGGAGAAGTAGCTGAGAGTTCTACATCTTGCAGACAACAGGAAGTCGACTGAAACACTGGGAGGTATCCTGAGCATAAGAAACCTCAAAGCCCACCCCCACAGTGACACACTTCTTCTAACAAGGCCATACTCACGCCAACAAAGCCACACCTCCTAATAGTGCCACTCCCTATGAGATTATGGGGGCCAATTACATTCAAACTACCACCCTAAGACTTGCTGTCACTCCCTTCCCAGGTTCTAGATTAAGTTAAGTTGTCAATTAAAATTGATCATCACACTTCTGAATGAAGACAACACTGCTGACGAAATTCAAGTCCTATATCTTGAACTTCTAGCCTCTAGAAGTGTTAGAAAGTACATTTCTACATTCCAAGCATATAGTGTGACAGCCTTCACAAACCAGTATGCCAAAGCACATGGTGGCCCCCTCAGTTTCTGGTGGCGACAGACAACTCAGCGCCCAGTGAAATCTTAATTTAAACCTAAGTCGTCTCACCCCAGAGTCCATGTCTTGTGGTATGTTGTCTGTGCTATCCAACATGATAATCCCAAACACAGGTGGTTCTTGGGCACTTGAGATGTGCCTAGTGCAGGTGAAGAACGATATTTTTCTATTTTATTTAAATAGGTGAGTGTGAATGTGTGTGCGTGTGTGTGTGTGTGTGTGTGTGTGTGTGTGTGTGTGTGTGCTTGTGTGGTGTGTTCCTGTATATATATGGAGGCCAAAAGGTCAATACACTGGGTTGCATTGTCTACCACTCTCCTATTTTTTTATTTTTTTTTTATTTTTTTTTTAGACAGGGTCTTTCATTGACCCTGGAGTTCGTTGATTCCACTAGACTGGCTGGCCAGCCATCCCCAGTGTCTCAGCTAAGGTTTCTGTTGCTGTGATAAAACACCATAACCAAAAGAAACTTGGGGACAAAAGGGTTTATTTCAGTTTAGAGTTCCATATCACAGTCTATCAGCAAAGGAAGTCGGGGCAGGAATTCAAGGTATGAACCTGGAGGCAGGAGGCCAAGGGGGAGAGCTGCTTACTGACTGACTCTGCCTGGCTTGCTCAGCTTGGTTTTTTACAGATCCTAGGCCCTCCAGCACAGGGGTTGTACCACCTACAGTGTGCTGGGCCCTCCAACATCAGTCACTAGTTAAGAAAATGCCCCACAGACTTGCCTACAGGCCAGGCTTATGGAGGCAGGTTTTCAGTGATTCCCTCCTCTCAGATGACTCTAACTTGTGTGGAGCTAACACTAACCTCTCCAGGACACCCAGGGATCCTCCTGTCTCTACCTCCCCAGTGGCGGAGTTACAGGGTACTGCTGCCTCGCTTTATGACGTCGTCGGGGACCTGAAACCAGGGCAGCCTCATGCTTACAGGGCAAGTACTTTATCCACTGAGCCCTCTTCTTTCCAGCCCAAGAACTGAATTTTTAAACTTATGTTAAAATACAATTAAAATTTCAATAACTCCGTGAGGCTGGTGGCATTCATATCAGATGTGGCTTTATGCAGTTTTAAAGACAGCACTTAAGGATTTTTCAGCATCTCGCCGAAGCCTGTGTACTCTAAGAAACCCACCTCTACCTTTGTTCCCTACTCCTGCTTCCTTTACCTTTTTTTTCTCTCCTGTCCTTTCTGATTTAGTCCTCCATGCCTGGTTTCCTGTTCAGGGAAAGAGAATGCAGGGGTGGGGAGCGGGGGAGCCAGGCTGGCTTTCTGAATCCTGTGGCCTGGGCAGTGCAAGGCCTTGGCACTGCTCTGAGCATGGGTGTTAGCCAACCAAATGCCAAGCGGCACAAACACTGAGTGACATTTTCAGAACTATTAATATTTCATCAGAAGTGATCACTTTTCCTTTAAATACACTCTTAAAAGGTTTTCTACATTCTTAACTATAATTTTATTCAGTCTAGGTCCTCAGAATTTTCCCCAAAGGAGCACATCTTCAATTTCATAATGAAAATCAAAAAGGAATGAAGCTCGGCTTGCAAAACTCAGAGTCAACATTTCCAGGAACTCAGCCCCTCTGTAAAGAGCAAAGCTACGTGGTGGGCACCTACAGTATGCCAGTCACTTTATATACAGTATGCTTTAATTTATCCGACATGAATTTATTAAGTACCTACTGTGTGCCAGAAATATGATGGACTGGCTCACTGTGTAGCTCAGGCTAGCCTGGAACTTGAGATCCTCCTGCCTCAGCCTCCCAAATGCTGGGATTACAGGTGTGTGCCACCACATCCAGCTCAGAAATTCAGTCTTCAAAATTGGCTGCTTCGCAGCAGCTCTTTGGTCTATCTGTGGTCACTGCTTCTGGCTTTTTGAGTGAATAATACACCTCCCTCGGTCAGAAGAT
>CABHPQ010172227.1:0-40439 GCA_902168405.1 Peromyscus aztecus | reverse complement strand
TCCACTGTGAGGAATAAACTCCTTAGAACTTTGCTTCCACTGATGACCCCTGGGGTCAGTTTGGCTAGATTATATCTTCCTATTCTGTTTAAGTTTCCTTCATTTCTCTCTGTTTTTAATATCCTTTAAAATTTTGTAATCTTTAACTCACAAAAACTATCAAATGTTGGCTATCTCTAACACACATACACATCTTTAAATTAGGATATAAGGTGTTCCATGCAATGTAAAAGAATCATGGGTTAGTCATTTTATTCTTGAATCAATCACTAATGCCATAGTTATTTAGCTTAGCTTCTGAGTAAATTCTACATCCTTTGCTGTTGATATGCACCATTTTTTTTATTGTGATTAACCATCAGAAATGGCTCAAATGAAACTGGAAGAGTGGCAATACACACAGTTCACCTAACACATTAGTACCATTAAAGAGTCAATACAATGATAAGGTTCTTTACCAACTGAAAGAAGCTTGTCCACTTCAAGAATTTAGCTTAACAGTGAATGAAAAAAAGAAAATAAGAAAAGGAAAAGGCATGATTGGTTCTGGGTTTCAGCACTTGATGAATGAAAAAAAAATAAAAAGGAAAGGAATATGATTGTCCCTAGATATTGTGGAGGAGAAAGATTATTTATAGGTAGAAGGGCATAGACGGAATCAGGAACATCTGGGAGAGTCCCTGGATGTGTCCTTGAGACCTGTGAGGAGATGCGGGAGGTGAGAGGAGAGAGAAAAGTGGAAAGCAGTTGTAGCCTAAAGAGAGTCGGTGAAAGGGACCAGGAAACCAAAATAGTTGGATTGTACAGGGAAGGGCAGCTGGTGGAAGAGCAGCCCAGCTCCTGGGTTGGAGAAGGTTAGGGTAGGGTTGTATGCTAGCCAGGAGGACCCTGTAACAGGTGGGGACTGAGGGATATAGGGAGGACCAGCAGCCAGGTCCACTTTGATATGTTAAATAGCCACCTCAGCATTTTGTCCCAGATTTAAAACCTAACAAACTGACCTACCCTGGTGATAGGATGGCCAAACACCCTAATTGTCGTGCTAGAAACCCCATCCAGTGACTGAGGGAACTGGATGCAGATATCCACGGTCAGGCCCAGGGTGGAGCTCTGGGAGTCCAATTGGCAAGAAGGTGGAGGGTTTATGTGAGCAAGCGTTGTTGGGACCAGGGATGGATGGAATACAGGGACGAGTGGCCAAACGAATGGAAACACATGAACTGTGAACCAATGGCTGAGGGGCCCCCAACTGGATCAGGCCCTCTGAATGGGTGAGACAGTTAATTGGTTTGATCTGTTTGGGAGGCATCCAGGCAGTTGGACCGGGTCCTGTGCTCAGTGCATGAATTGGCTGTATTTGAAACCTGGAGCTTAGCAGAGTCGCTTGGCTCAGCCTGGGAGGAGGGGACTAGACCTGCCTGGACTGAGTCCACCAGGTTGATTTCAATCCTCGGGGGAGTCATTGCCCTGGAGGAGATGGAAATGGGGGGTTGGAGGGGGGGAGGGAAGGGGCGGGACGGGAGGGGGGAGAACAGGGGAATCTATGGTTGATATGTAAAGTTGAATTATATTGTAAAATAAAATAAAATAAATTCCAAAAAAATAAAAAATAAAAATAAAACCTAACAAACAGTTTTATAAGTAGACTGGATGTTGGACAGGCACAATCTCTTATGCTTGTAAGAACACACACAAAAATAAATAAATAAATAAATAAATAAATAAATAAATACTATCTTAAATATAGATACACGTTAGATTTTCTTAAATAAAACTAAAATATTCAACTAAAATCCAAAGGCAATATGAAAGCAATTCTTATTCTAAACAGAAAAAACATACAAGCTCTGAGCATCAATAGCAGAGGAAATGACTCTGCTAGGAACCACTCTGAGTTGGAAAGATGATTCATTACAATTTTCCCCAACATAATACTTTTGTTAATTATTTGGGAATTTTGCACAATGCACATCAATCACACTCAATTTCCACTCCTCCCAGGTCTACCCTTCCACCCTTGCATACCACCACCACCCCCCCCCAAAAAAAAGAAAAAGAAAAATACAAAAAAAGAAAAAAAAAACAAAGTGATAATGTGAATAAAATGAACTTAATTAGAGTTCTTCTGAAGATTATTTTGGATAAGTTCAATAGAAACAGAAACATGTACATAGACTGGATCCTGTGAAGAAGAATTTTAATCTTCAGCCAGTCATAGGTTCACAGTCTGATGAACACAATGGGCAGCCCCTGATCCATGCATTCTGAATGACCTTCTGAATGCTCTCCTACCACATCAAAAGATTGTTGATATGAGGTTATATAATTTCAGACATTAAGACATAGTGCTATTATTATCTTGAGTATGTAGGAATGTGCTCCCTACAACCCATCAAAACTACTTAACTTCCCAGGCCCAGTTAAAGGTCAAGGGAGGTCAGAAAGTATCATAATTTATTCCCAGACGTTATAAACTATAGTCCTCCACACAAGGTGACAAACATTGGTGGATGACTACCTCAGTAACTTCCATAATATCCGCTTGAGCTTGAAATCTGTAAATTCTTGGACAAAGAATTTTATGATTTGAATTTAGGGCTGACTGATGAACAGACAACAAAAACATTAATATATTTTCTCAAATAGGACTTAATAAAGCCTGTATTCATAACCATTTAAATAGCACAGCCTAAAAGCAAAATGATAATTGAGAACAGGGAGGACTGAGACAGACTAATGAGGATGTGGCTCTTCTCTTTTTGATTATGGATCCAAATGTCTTCATTAAGAAACACAATGCATTGCAGCCCACTACGTGTGGCAGGACACCTCCCACAGCCTTGGTGCAGGGGGAGGGGCTTGGACCTGCCTCAGTTGAATATACCAGGCTCTGCTGACTCCCCATGGGAGGCCTTACCTTGTCTGAAGAGGGAATGGGGGGTAGGTTGGGGGGGAAATGCTGGGGGGGTAGGAGGAGGGAAGAGGGGGGATCTGTGGTTGGTATGTAAAAATGAATAAAAAATTCTTAATTAAAAAAAGAATCACAATGCACACTTTAATGTCTATGCCATTCCATGGTGATAATTATTATGTGCATAAAAGAAATATCAGGATTAGAACTAGGTGGGTGAAGGACACCCACATGCTTGCCTGGGGCCGCTTGCCCTGGGTGGGTAGAAGAAACCATGGGTCTGCCCAACGCCTTCTGGTGCCAATAGGTTGGGTGCCATTATGGTGTGCAAATATATGGTGGGGTGTGGGAGAGAGAGGGGGTAGAATGGTTCATGTCCTGTGGAGAGGGGTAGATCTGAAGAGGTGAAGGTAGTAAGGAAAGGGCTGATAAGGCCTGCCTACCACCTGGGACCATGATGATGTCTCAGCCTGGGCTGCTGCCAAGAGCCATGTCTGGTTGATGTCCATGACTCCTGTTATCACCAAAGACTATTTTTTGAATAGGGCTGCACAGAATTGGCCCACCCTTCACTGGCTGCAGTATTCTGTAAAGCAGGCCCTGCACCTTGCCTGGGCAGCACAGTAGAGCTGACTCTGTTGACAGGAGTGGTGGTGGTGGTGGTGGTGGTGAACTGGCCCCAAGAATGTCAACATAAGAGAGCTGGTCTTGCTCTCATCTGCCTTGTGGTGGCATGGGTGAGGGAGAGACGCCTTACCTACCTCCTCTCACCAATGTGGCAAGTGGGAGAGCTGGCCTTATGGACATGAGGATGGGAGACCTGGTCCTGCCTCTCACCAGCTGCCACACTCAGGAGAGTGGGTCCTGCACCTTGCCTGGGTAAAACAGTAGAACTGGCTCTGGTGGTGTTGGTGTAGGTAAGCTAATGGAGGGTGTGAGAGCAGGAGAACTGGCCCCACCCCTTGCTGAGGGCAGCATTGGGTAAGCTAGCTAGGAGCAGTGCTGGAGAGCTTGCACTGGTGTTAAGGATGATGGAGAGCTGGTAAGGTGACCAACCCAGTTACCATCCAGGCCCAGAAACAGCTATGAGTTGACTCACCTCAACATCCATCCCATCTATGACCTGATGGAGCATATGAAGGGGCTGGTCCTGCAGATCCAAAGCTATAAAATTTCCATGATATAGGGCAACAGTAGGATATCCAAGAGGAGTCCCAGTGAGGGCCTAGTATATAGTATAGCAGAAGCAACATCACCCTTAAAAGTTCTTGTTATGATAAGCCCTTCCTTGGTTAAAGAAAAAAAATCTGAGTCTCACCAGATGTTGTTGATTTCTCAGGCCATGGTACTTGTGACTGCGGCAAGTGCAAGTGTGATGTGGGTTGGTCTGGGGAAGCTTGCCAGTACCCAACCAAGTGTGACCTGACAAAAAAAATGAGCAACCAGATGTGCAGGAACTCTCAAGATGTCATCTGCTCCAATGCAGGTAAGAGCTGAATCCCTGTACAGTTCTTCATTAAAATAATCAATTTTAATGGAATTTTATAGATGTAGAAATGGTAAACATCTGAATGAGACTACTTTTGAGTATGCATTTTAAAAGTGAAATTTAGATAAATTAATACAGAAAAGGATGTCATCTTGCTTGCTGAGTCTCACTAGTTTGATACTCTCCAGCTGTTTATGATGCATCCTTCAAGCAAGGTATTCACCAGAAATGAAGTTGGGTGATGTTTTATGTGAATGGAAAGCAGTGATGTTGAGTACTGGATTAAAGTGTTGATTAACACTTACATGACCGACTTAATTATTTTATATTAGAGATCAAGAGTGCTTTGAATTTACACCTTAGCAGCAATGGAGCTAGAATTTTCAATTTGATGGAAGTTTCAGATACTGAGTATGAACCTCCTTGAGGATATAATGATAGTAAAGTTTTTTGTTTGTTTTGATTTTGGTTTTTTGTTTTGCAAAATATTTGTGTATTTCATAGGAGTTACATAGAAATATTGCTTAGGAGTTAGAGAGACGCTGTTAAAATTAATTAGCAAAACCTCATAAAACAGAACAGTTGCAGTTTAGAGTGAAGTGGTAGTTAGATGCTGTAATTGTAACTAAATTGCCTCAGCATGTGCACCATGGAACCTCAAAGTCACTTTTTCTCAACTACATTGAACCTGAACATCCAAAGGAAAGTACTAAAATTTCAGTGCTCATGTACTGCCCTGGAGGTTCAGCTTCAACTGTTTTGATATAGTGTGAGCTTTGGTTGTTGTTGTAGTAGTTGTTTTGTTTTTTTAGAGCTAGAAGATTTATTTTTCAGTGACTGTGAGTGTGTGAATCATCTTCATTCACTTATTGGAGAGTTGTTTGCTATCAGTTTGTTTGATATTCTGTTCTGATGGCCTTTTTCTATACCAGCAAGAGAGGGAGAAACTCAAATTAGTGAGAAAGTATTGCAAATCAGAAAGCTTTTTCAGCAACTCCACAGCAAGCAAATATGCATAACTGGCTATGAAGAGCAGCTATTTGTCTATCGTCCTTACTTTACTTGTTGGTTTGGGTTTTGAGGCCATCTATGTGGTCAGATTCAGAGGTACAAGATTTGTTCCATATGGTAAAGGCAAGCCTTTGACTATTTAGACATACATCCCACCCCTGAAGTTTGCATTAATATAAGCAGAGTGGGGACTTTTTGTAGCATGAATCTTAAAAGTTCTTATTAATAAAATCAAACCTCAGCCAGGTATTGGGGTGAACACTGGAAGATCAGAGAGACAGAACGAGCCACAGCTAACCTCACCTGGCAAACTTCTCAGCTGGTCTTGCTTCCTCAGACTGGAAGCCTCTATGTCCTCATATACGAATGACTCTCAGCTGAACTGTGCTGCTAGAAGCCTGAATGCTTAACCAGCCCAAATTCTTCTCCAGGCCAAATGCCTACCCAGGCCAAATGCCTCGAGTTTCTTCACGCCTTATATACCTTTCTGCTCTCTACCACCACTCCCTGGGATTAAAGGCTGGTTTACTGGGATTAAAGGCGTGTGTCACCACGCCTGGCCGGTTCCAATGTGGCCTTGAACTCACAGAGATCCAGAGGGATTTCTGTCTCTGGAATGCTAGGATTAAAGGCGTATGCTACCACTGCCTATCCTCATGTTTAATATTGTGACTGTTCTGTCTCTGACCCCAGATAAGTTTACTAAGGTACACAATATTTTGGGGAACACAATACCACCACAACTTTTCCACAGTTTGATTGTGACAAATTGCTTAGTGTAGATTAAGCTCAGTAAGGTTATTTTGATCATGGAATCAGGGCTGTATGCAGAGCGAGGGGTGTTAGCATCTATTAGGCCAGAATGAGCAAACTGAGCAGTTAGATCAGACTGTGTTCAAGACAGTCTCTTCAGCTCTCTGCCTATTGCAGTCTTTTCTTTGCTCATAGTAGTTCTCTGACTCAATCACCCACCAGTGCACACGTGCACACACATACAGACATACAAATAAAACATACATACAAACACACACACATAAATGCACACACAAACACATATACACAAACACACACAAATGAATCTGAAGATATTTTAGGAAATGTGACTTGGCACATTAATATTACTTATTATTAATAATGAAAGAGAAAATATGCAGAATTGCCCCCCTCTCCCCACTTGAGGCAAAGTCTTACTCTTTGGGTAGTCTGGAACTCACTATACAGACCAAGCTAGTTTCAGTTAGCCTGGGATCAGCCTGCTTTTGCTTTGCAAGTGCTGGGATTAAAGGTGTGCATTAACATTCTTGGCACATTCCTATACTACAGCCATTCTCTCATTCTTTTTCTTTTTAAGGTGTATATGTGTTAATGTTGTCGCTGTTTTGAATTTTTTGAAGAAAGGTTTCATTGTGTAGCTGAGGCTGGCTTAACTCTCTATAGTCCTGATTAGATTCAAACTTAGTGTGGTCTTCCTGCCTCTGTCCCTAATACTGGGGTCACAGGCATGTGCCATTATGCTCACGGTCTTAGAGTTTCTATTGCTGTGAAAATACACTGTGACCACGGCAACTCTTATAAAGGAAAGCATTTAATTGGGGTGCTTGGTATTAGTTCATTATCTTCACGGCAGAGAGCATGGTGGCATGCAGGGAGACATGGTGCTGGCTGCATCTTGATCAGAAGGCAACAGGAAGTGGACTGTCTCATTGGGTGTGATTTTAGCATATAAGAGTACTCAAGCCTGCCTCCACAGTAATATACTTTCTCCAACAAGACCACACCTACTCCAAAAGACCACACCTCCTAATAGTGCCACTTCTTTTGGGGGCCATTTTCTTTCAAACCACCACACCCACTGTCCATTTATCTATTTTCTTTAATGAAATGTTGCTCAGTTTGACCTTTGCGATGCCTTCTCACAGCATCAGTATATTTATTTATTTGCCCAATTCTATACTACCTACATCTAAAATTTTTTAAAGAATTGTTCATAGACATAACTATACAAAATAAATGTACAAAAACAAAAATTGACTTGGTTAAACTTAACATCCACCCACCCTAACTCCCCCCTAACCATGCCTCAGGTTAGGGGTCTAGTCAAAGCTATATTCATGTTATATGACTTCCTTTTAATCTTGTTTTAGGGTCCTCATGTCACTTATTTGAAATACAATTGAGATTATTCATTTGTTTACTTTTATTTTAGGACTTTTTTGTTAGCCTCTCTTCCATTTATTATTAATAAGATTATAATATAGAGGATGAAGAGGGGTCCAAAGTCAACACTATGCAGAGGGTATACTCAGAGATTCATCACAGTCTTTAGCAAAAGAGAATCTCTCGCACCTGGGAAGTGTTAGCTTTGTAAGAAACTAATTGCTACTTTGGGCTTTCTCCCCCTTCCACCCCTTGTGCCTTCCCCCCCTCTTTAAGTATTATTTTTTCATGTCGAGTTTTGTGCAGGCAGTGTGTACACAGGAGTATGCAAGTGTATGTGCCTATGCAGGTATATAGAGCCCAGAACAATATGCTGGATATCTTGCCTTAGTGCCTTAATAGGATCTTTCACTGACTGGGAAGATTACCAATAAAACTATGCTGTCTTTCCAGTAAGCTCCTAGGACCACCTTTCTCTCTCTCCCAGTGCTTAAGTAATAAACACACAGAACTTTGTCTGGCTTTTTACATAGATGCTGGGGATTTGAACTCAAGCCCTCACGCTTGTAGAGCGCATACTTACCCACTAAGCTATCTCTCCAGAACCAGGATTTTTCTTTTATCCTTCACATACAAGGCAGCAAGACCACTATGCTATTTAGCAGTCAGCCTCTGCCACTCAACTCCACATGAGAGTTGAGTATATGAGAGTCTTTTCTATTCTTTTCTCAACAGCTTAGTACTGAGTTTTTCTGTGCAATGCTATTTACTCAATTTGCCTCCTATACTTAGGCATTTAGAGCTTCTATTGTTTGGAAGTTATAAATAATAATCCATGGCATTATTTGGCTTATCTGCATTTTCCTTCTTTTGGAGATCTTACTATCAGGATAAATATCAGGAGCGAGATTCATAGGCCAAAAGGAAAAGTTGTACTCAAATTTACATTTACTGCTTGCCTTCACATTTTGTCTTAATGTATAAATCTTTTGGTTTCCTTTGCCAATCTTGTTCTCACTCACTTCTTTAATAATAATTTTCACCAGTCTATTTCATTACCAGCCACTCCAGATTGTATACTTCCCTGTGCTGGCTAGTTTTGACATGCTGGAACAGAGGGAACTTCAATTGAGAAAATTCTTCCATAAGATCTGGCTGTAAGGCATTTTCTTAATTAGTGATTGATGGGGGAGGTTCCTGCTTATTGCAGGCAGTGCCATGCTGTGGGATGTTCTGTATGACAAATATGTTAATAAATAAAGCACTGATTGGCCAGTAGCCAGAGAGGAAGTATAGGCGGGACTAACAGAGAGAATTGAGGGAACAGGAAGGTGGAGCAGGAGACTGCCTGGAGCCGCCACCAGAACAAGCAAGATGTAAGGTACCATTAACCCTGAGCCACGTGGCAAAGTATAGATTAATAGAAATGGGCTAAATATAAGAATAAGAGCTAGACAATGATAGGCCTGAGCTAATGGCCAAGCAGTTTAAATAATATAAGAGTCTGTGTGTTTATTTTGTAAGTGGGCTCTGGGACTGGCAGGACTTTGTAGCTGGAAACTGGCGGGACTTGGGAGCTGGAGAGAAGCTCTCCAGCAACAGTGCCATCCCTGGGCTGGTGATATTGGGTTCTATAAGAAGGCAGGGTGAGCAAGCCAGTAAGCAGCAGTCCTCCATACCTCTGCATGACCTCCTGTGTTCCTGCCTTGCTTAAGTTCCTGTCCCGACCTCCTTTTGATGATGAACTATGATGTGGAAGTATAAGACAAATAAACCCTTTTCTCCCCAACTTTTGGTCATGGTGCTTCATCACACAGATAGAAACCTTAACTAAGACATCTCCCTTAGTAATTCTGTCTTTTCTTATAATTTGGTTCTCTGGAAGCAGCTTGGGTATAGAAGAGGGAGGGGAGGTAACTCTCGTGGGGCATAAACTGAAAGGCATGTTTAGAAGGAACCAAGAACAAAACTTCCAGGAACTTTCTCTATATCAGAGCCAGAAAGGTGACAATGTGCAGAGCAAGGTGAAGCCTCAGCACTTTAGAAGAGAGGGAAGATTGGTATTCAAATCTGGTAAGTCATCATAGAGAGAATCAGCTTTGTTAGGCAGCAGGAAAAACTAGAGCTAAAATAATCAAGTACAAATCTACCAGTCCTAGCGTGTGATTGACTGGCAACCAAGAGTGAGATGTAGGATGACACAGCAGGAACACAGGAGTCTGGCACTTCTGCTTGGGCTCCCATCTGCCATGTTTTGGAGGCTCAGATGTGATTTCTGCTGAATGGTGAGACAGGAAGTCTCTAAGCTGTTGGAGACTTCCCACTCTGGTGAAGAATGGTTCACATGTGTGGATGGGAATGAGCCTGCCAGTAAAAGCCGTCAGTGAGGAGTCATGAAACTTGGAGGCAGTATCAGTTCTTGCCCATCTTTCTGGATGGAAAATGACTTGTGTGTTTGCATCTCTTACCAAGCTATTCTCTGCTGCCAAACCATGGAAGGCTCCTGGTATTCCAGGACATTCTAAAATCCTTAGCCAATATTCTTCAATTCTTTATCTCTGCCACATGTACTCACTATACCCTTACATCCAAACCCATCAGACTCTTATCTTACCTATTCTTTTTCACCATAATTATCTACTAATTTTTCTTATCATCACAAATCTTCTTGGCCTTTCAATTCATTTACTGGATTTTTTTTTCCATTTATCAGCAATAACTTAAGAATTGACTTCTTCCTAATGCCTTTCTCCTCTTGCTGAATCAATCATTTTTATATAACACTGACTTTGAAACTGTTATGAATGTGTTTCTGTTGTGTAGTTTCTGGTTTCATATGTTTGTATTGTATGTTTATAAAATACGGAGGTGTACATTTATATCATCTGCATTTTTCTTTCTGGCCTTTGATTTATGTAATTTTCTTGATCTTATTATCTCCTATAGTACTTTGACAGAAGCATACTAGGTCACAAGAAAACTTAATGACTAAATATGTGGGTGGCAGAGAAACAGAAAGGAGAGATGTGAAAGTAAAAGAGAAAGGTGATAATGAGGGAAAAAACAAATGAAGCAGTACCAAAAATTATAACACTATATTTCAAGTAATATTTATAAATTAAAATAGGTTTCAGGAAAAAATAGTACAAGAGAATTGAGTTTAATATATGTAAGATTCATAGGTGTTCCCTTTGTTTTGTTTGACAAAACAAAGTCAGATTCTGCAAAATCACTGTTCATTTGTGATTTTATGAGAGGGGGGCCTTACAGATAATAGCAAATTGCAGGTGATTTGGTTAGCAGAAACATATGGAAGGCATGAAATTCTGTCATTTGCTTCTCAGCACCCATTTTCCCCAGTTTCAGTTCATGTTCCATGTAACAACAGGAATTATCTAATCCAGATGTCTATCTTCTCTTGTGGTCCTTGTGAAAACACAGGTGTTGGAGATCCTTAGCATCAACTACATAGTTTCTAGAAGTTTCTATCTAGTAATTTTGTTCATTTGATGCCGCTTTTCAGTCCTATTGTATTTGTTCTTTGACCACTGAGGCTTTGCTTTTGTGTCTTATTTATTTATTTATTTGACTTAGCTTAGCCCTCAGTTCTCAGCTACTTCCTCAGAACCCTCTCTCTGACGTCCAGTTTCAGCTGGATTTCCTTGCTGTGCGCTTTTGCAGCATTTGCACTTCTCTGTCTGTCTTAGCACACTTGTTTCCCACGGGTGACCTGAGTGTCAGCTGAGTCTCCAGAGAGTAGAGCCATCCTGAGTGCCAGCTGGATCTCCAGAGAGTAGAGCCATCCTGAGTGCCAGCTGGATCTCCAGAGAGTAGAGCCATCCTGATAACTCGTAAATTCTTAGCTTTCATGTGTCAATTGTGAGGCTCAATTCAAAATGGAAAACTATTTATTAGAACAGTTAGACATCTGACGTTAATATTATTTCATTAAAATGTTACTTTCATTAAAATCAACCTTGTGGGATGTAGCTAAACACTCTGGTAGGGTGAGTATGTGGCTTGTGGTAGATATAATGTTTCTAGGACCTCTAACATTCTCTGAACTGCTTTGAGATTCTGTTGAGGTCCCAAGAATCTGTGCCTAAGAAAGCCCACTGTGGCCCTGTCATCCTCAGAACAAAAATGTCCGCTAATGCTGAGATGTGACATTATCAGGGTACATAATTTTTTCATTTGCATATTTATTAATATTTACTATTTAATATTTATCTAAGTATTTATTATATAAACAATGCTCCAATATAAGGCAAAACATTGAACAAATACTGGTGGAGAAGATGAGAAAGATTCCTTCAGTCAGAAGCTTAAAGTGTTTTAGTTCTCTTGGGCACAGGTGATTAGAAAATATTCATTCACTACTTGTTTCAAAAGACACATATAAGGACCTCCATGTTTTGAGGGGGTCACACTGATGCTCATTAAACTACTGGAGGTCAACAGTAATAACTGTGAAGTACAAATTATAATTTCTGTGCCACAATAATCTAAAAATAAGTAGTTTGCCCTCTACCTCACTGTAGCCACAGAAATGTTTAATTGCAACATTAAATTGGTTTGAGTTCTTTATCTACTTGAAAGAAATATGGGAAAGCATCATTTCTTATCATTTCTAGTGTGTAACATTCTTCTCACTGTTTTACTGCTTTAGGTACATGTCACTGTGGTAGGTGCAAGTGTGATAATTCAGATGGAAATGGACTCATCTATGGCAAATTTTGTGAGTGTGATGATAGAGAATGCATAGATGATGAAACGGAAGAAGTATGTGGAGGTATGTATGTTAAGTGTGCAAAGTAAAAGCCCGTTTTTCACCCGTGTCATTGTATACTTTCCTTTACATAAACTTCTCCTCCAATTTGGTTTGAGCCTGTGTTTGGAAAACCTGTCATGTAAGAAGAGCTAAACGAAGGCCTTCAGAGTATTCTAGAACTATTTAAATGCACAACTAGATTGCCTCCAGAGGTGAACAACAATAGTGATGCAACAAGCCAGAAGCACAACTCTAAAGTAGTTCTATTAGAACAGCGTTTCTTTTGCTTACATTAGCTACTATTGTTTTGTGTCTTATTTTTCCTTATCTCTTAACTGTATTAACTTTATTCTCTTTCTAAATCAAAAGTCTTTAGACAGTTCCATGCCCTATTTTAGCTCCTCTCTTAGCATCCACTACATGTAGATAATACTCCCCTGACATTTTCTGTATCACCATCATTCAGTAATTATTTTCTCTTGAATTAATTCTTGCCCATTCCTTATTGCTAAGGACTGTAACATACACTTTATATGCAATATATTATGTCTTATGATACCCAAAAGAATCACTCTGCAATTGTATCTACTCAAACAGTGGGAACAGAGACATAGGTAACATGATCAACATGTCCAGGGCCATCCCACCTGTGTGATAGCCTCCCGGTTGGTGTCTGTCAACACTAGAACTGTGTTTCTAACCCTTCACCGTTCACACTGTATGCCTGCCCTAGAGTTTCCAGCTCCCTGAGAAGAGTGACTTCTCACCACATATCTTTTAGTTTCCTTTCTGCTCCTCTCATGGCAAACTCTTGCCCAGAATGTCCATCTGCAATTTTGGCTGGCACAATGAAATGGTAGTAGAGAGCAGTGAGTGAGAGTCACTAACTAAATTAACTCTTCTCTGCTGTTTCCAAAAGGATTCTATCCTACTTAATCTGGTCTGGCATATCCTAGCAATATCAGGGATACTAGAACCCAGAGGTATCAGAGAGCTTTGGGAAGCCATCACAACCATAAGACAGGTTGCCAATTTCTTAACACCATTGTGGCTTCCAGATAGTCTTGTAGTGTTATCCAAATGGCCTTATTTTAAACTGGAATGACCTTTGTCTCTGGTCACCTGCATGCACAACCAGGCTAAAACAAATGCAAAGGAAATACTTCTGAGCCACTGTTCTAGGCCAGACTCTATTTAAAACATTTTTGAAAAGGTTTTGCAGTTAAATTATCCACAGACATTATGTATTTACAATCTGGATGTTTTATTTTCAGCTGATTATCAGAAAAGTATAAGAGAAAATGTTTTGGGACCAATGAGTTTTGATATTCATCTCTGAGGCAAAGCTTATTTCTATATGCAAATTAAAAATAACTTGAAACAATACAATAGGATATGTTTAAACTTTCAACTTTGCTACTTGGTGTTTCCACTTGTTTGAAATTTCATCATGCAGCATCTCTAACCACAGTTGCCAGCATTCCAGTAACACTCTGTGGGAGTGATGCTGCTCAGAATCCTAGAGTTTTCCATGTGTCATTTACATAAAAACAATCTGTTGAGAAAGGATTTTATAGTCTATCATTGATACTACACAGAAAAAAGAGATTTTCCTCTATCTGTTTATATATACAGTATAAAGTTATATTTTTTTTTGCCTAGGATATGCATTATCCTGAAGCTTACATTTTATTTTAAGATTCTTCTGTTGTCTTAAAGTCTTTTCTCACCCTTCATTTGAATTATTTTCCGTATCTTCATTAAAGTGTAGATTTACATGAGTTTTCTTTCCTACTTAACCTCTTGTCTTTTTTTTGAAAATAGATTCTTCTCTTATACAATGCATCCTGACCACAGTTTCCTCTCTCTCCACTCTCCCAGCTCCCATCACTTCCCCTCTTCCCTAGGCCTACCCCCACTCTGTTTCTTTTCACAATTAACCCCTTATCTTAATGATTATTTTTATATAAACCTTTTTTGAATATTGAATTTCATAAATATTCTCAGAACCTCCATATAAAGTATGGACATTTTTTATAATAATAAATCATTAATAAAGGATACCATAATATTACAGTAAAAAAATACACCAGTAAGCAATTAAAAAGTAGCCAAGTAGACATGTTTCCATGGCCATCCCAGAATTATGGCCCTGGAAGAAGGAAAATGAAGAATAAATACTTTAGTCAGAGTCTCACAAAATACAAACTTCTATGATTAAGAAAGTCTATAGTAGAAAATAAAGAGGACATTCATCCATGTTTGAGTGGGATAACTATAAAGAGAAGAACACATAGAAAATGAACTCGAAGGTAAGTACGTATTTTGGAGCCATTTGGAGAGGGCCAGATAGACATTCTGGATGGAAGTGTAGTGATGGCAGTTCGTTGCAGATGGCTTGATGGGATGTACAAGAGAACATGTAAGATTATAGCAAGGTGGCCATTGTAGCGTGGCATTTTGGCACATTCTTAGCTCTCATTTGTATTCTCTTGACACCAGAGTGGGAGTTTGATTGTGAAGCCAAGAATGCATTATATTTTATTGATTTACTTTGGAACTTTCTACATGGTGGAACACAATAGTGTGTGTACCAGGCTTTTTCTTTTGGGCCACCAAACAGCTCCCAAATCATGACACGGAGACTTTCTTTTTTGAATGCTTGGCTTAGCTTAGGCTCATTTCTGGCTAACTCTTTTACCTTAACCTCTTTCTGTTTATCTATATGTTGCCTTGGGGCTTTTTGCCTTTCTTTATTCTATATGTCTTTCCTTCTTACTCCATGGCTGTATGGGTGGCAATGTGGCTAGCCCCTAGTATCTCCCTCTCTCTCCACCTTCTTCTTTCATTCTTCCTGAACCTAGATTTCTCCTCCTATTTATTCTCTCTTCCTGCCAGCCCTGCCTATCCTTTCTCCTGCCATTTGTTATTTGCTATTCAGCTTTTTATTAGACCAATAATGTGCCTTAGGCAGGCAAGGTGAAACAAATGCAACACATCTTGACATAATTAAACAAATGTAGCATAAACAAAAGTAACACACTTTTACACAGATAAAGTAATATTCTGCAGCATGAACAAATTAAACACATCTTTCCCTAGTTAAATAATATTCCACAACACAACAGCTTGTGGGACACTGTAGAATGAAAAGATGAAATATTTCCTCTAGTTTGAGAATGTTTCAGCCATGAAAAAAGAATATCTAAGTAAATATGCACTACTACTTTCTTTTTTTTGGAATTTATTTTATTTTATTTTACAGTATAATTCAACTTTACATATCAGCCATAGATTCCCCCGTTCTCCCCCCTCCCGCCGTGCCCCCCTCCCCCTGGCCCACCCCCCATTTCCATCTCCTCCAGGGCAATGACTCCCCCGAGGATTGAGATCAACCTGGTGGACTCAGTTCAGGCAGGTCTAGTCCCCTCCTCCCAGGCTGAGCCAAGCATCTCTGCTAAGCCCCAGGTTTCAAATACAGCCAATTCATGCACCAGGAGTTTATGTGAGCAAGAGTTGTTGGGACCAGGGATGGATGGAATACAGGAATGAGTGGCCAACCGAATGGAAACACATGAACTGTGAACCAATGGCTGAGGGGCCCCCAACTGGATCAAGCCCTCTGAATGGGTGAGACAGTTAATTGGCTTGATCTGTCTGGGAGGCATCCAGGCAGTTGGACCAGGTCCTGCACTACTACTTTCTTAATGGCTGATTTCAAATGAACAATTTTAATGACTGTTTCAAGAAACATCCATACAATAAGGCTAGCATACATTCAAGTAATGCGTGTACTTCAAATGGTAGAGGAAAGGACTTCTGGAGTCATTCTTGTCATTTCTTTACAAATGCTTTTTTCTTAAATCACTTTCCTTGTAGGCCAAGGCAAAGATACGTTGGCTGCCTTTATTTGTATAATTATACATATATAAGCTCAACTGGGAGAGAAAAATACATAAGTTGATTGTTTTCAGTAAGGATCTGGGAGCCCTTGTTATTTTCAAAGGCAAAAAATGATTTTGAAGAGATAGAAAGTTAATGCTGCTTTGAAAAGTTGCATTTTTCCTCACTGTATAAAATTCTTTTTGGGTAAAGGCCATGGGAAGTGTTACTGTGGAAACTGTTACTGCGAGGCTGGTTGGCATGGAGATAAATGTGAATTCCAGTGTGACATCACCCCCTGGGAAAGCAAGCGAAGATGCACATCTCCAGATGGCAAAATCTGCAGCAACAGAGGTGTGTCACTCATACATGTTACTACGTGACTGGGTGGTAAACAAAGCTCATCACTGTTAAGACCTCATCTCGATGTATATCCTTCAGTGTGGGAGCATCATTATCCATAATCACTTTCTTTGCTAGAAATCCACATTGAAACCAACAGTCTTTTTGTTCTTCTTCTTTACTGAATAGATAAGGAAAAATAAATTTGCTGTATGCTTTAAGCTTTTCTGAGGAAATAGTCAGCATGAGGACTGGAATTTCTTTGGCATCTGTCCAAAACTGGTACAGCACAGCTAAAAGGCAATTCCTGGAGATGCTGTGTTAATGTTTCTTGACTAACAGAACTATCTACAGCATGAGTGTTTGATTATCCAGAGGGTTGTTAGACAATCCTCCTGTCTTAATTATTTTTAATGGAAGGCTTCGCTGAAATGCAGAATTCATATAAATGAACTTAACTTCTGAGTGCAATACTAAAAATGTATTGAACACAATAGATAATAGAAACCTTGTAACAAATAGCTCCATGAATTGTAGACTGACCTAAAGCAGAAATTTTAAATACTTATGCATATCAAATATAATTTATAGTTATTAATTGCTGGCATAAAATCAAAATAAAAACATTTTATTAATGTATTTTGTGTGCCTGTGTATATATGTGTGTGGGTGTATGTTTGCCATGGCATGCCTCTGAAGGCCAGAGAACAACTTGTGACAATCTGTTTTCTCCTACCATATGGGCCCTGCAATCATACTCAAGTGTCACACATGGCTATATATGCCTTTACTCACTGAACCTTCTCATCAGCACAGTTTAAGTGGGGTCGTTTGTTTGTTTATTGCAAATACATGATATTTTCCTTCACTGTGGAGGTTGATAAAAGAGAGCCATGCCAGTTTTTCATTGTCTACCTGGTGATAAACAAGTGGCTTTTTTTTTTGCTTTCTTTAAAACCATTAAAATAGAAAGCTATAAGCTTTCTTTTCAATTTCTATAAAGGTGCAAGTCATTTTAATAGACTATGTTCATATGTTCATAGGGAAATCCTTGACACAGTGTCTTAAATATTGATAAATAGAGAAAGAGTTTTGAGTCTATAGAAGATGGAAGTCAAAAATCCTGGGCTTACCACAAACAAGAAAGAAAAAAGCAAGGGAAACACTGTTTATGTGAATGAATTGCTTCCCACTACAAATCTCACTAACTTACTTTGTGTTCATAAGCATGTCTCTTCTGCCTAAATCCTTTGTATCTGATTGGCTTCATATCCAATATTTGTAGTATATCTACCCACATCGTCAAAGCCTCCAGATTATGCATACTTCATTGTCAGTGATAATCTAACATCCAAAATAATTTTAACTCACTTTTATGGTCTCCCCCCAGCTCTTAGTAATATTTGTTTGCATGGTCAGCCCTTGTCATGTTTGTCATTAATTCTCTATGATATTTTTTGTTCTCTGTCTTTACCTATCTTATGTTAGGTATATTTACACTTTATGACTTGATGCCTAAGAACTGATTATATGTTTTGGGGTATACTTTTGCTTTCTACGTGCATATATATGGATAACTTGCTTCCACTCTTTTAGTCTTTTGGGCATTTCTAGGCTGTTTTGGTTCCAATACAAATTTCAGACTTGCATGTATTTAAATATATTTCATTTTTTTCTTTTAATAATTGTGTTTCAGATATTTTGGATAAGAACAGATTTGTTCATATCTTATGACTTTATTTTGTAATTTAAACTTTTAGTCAAATTGCTACTTATTTTTATTTAAAGAAGCAATGAAGAGATTTATTTCTTTTAGTCCCAAATAATTTGCCTGTTACCTACCTAAAGACTGACCACTAACAATCTATGTAAAGAAAATATTATTGGCAATTAAATACTTTCTAACACAAAATCTCCCACCTGCACGGTGACACCTCTCAGTTCTGTCTCAAGCTACTTCTCTAATCAGCCTCATCTGACTTAACAAACTTGAATAGTCTTCCTTCATAGGCGTCCAGGACCCTACCATCCTGATCTGTCATCATACTCAGTTTCTTTACATTCTACTTCTAGGGCTGGTTAAAGCATTTCCCCTTCCGGGTATATCCACACTTCCTACTCCTAACACTTCATTCACATACCACTTCTCAAACTCTTAAGTCATTTACATCTTACTTCACAAAATGTTGGTGATAATGATTTTTGAGTTTGCTAGTTCTTCTGTTACTTTTACCTTCACTTTTTTGTCAAATTGTTCCTAAGTTTCTTGCAGACAAAAATATGAATTGTTTTAATATTAACTTTGAGAGAAATTAATACAATGCTAATGGCATATCAAATAATATCACATAATTATAGATAACTTTTAATTATTAAGAAACCTCTTCCATCAACTTTAGATGGTTTTTCCCTTAGAATATTTTTATCTAAATATATTTATTTTGAAATATAAAAGAATCAACATTTTAAATTATGGAAAATGCTTTCTTTATACTTTTTGTTTTGTCTGGATTGCCATAAAATTAATTTTTTCTCATCTAGGAACATGTATTTGTGGTGAATGTTCTTGCCATGATGTTGATCCAACTGGGGACTGGGGAGACATCCATGGGGACACGTGCGAGTGCGATGAAAGGGACTGCAGAGCCGTTTATGATCGGTATTCTGATGATTTCTGTTCAGGTAAGGTAGCTCCTGATTCTCCTCATCTTGCAGAATCATTCTGAATCTCACCTATACAGAGAAGCTGAACTTGGATCTCTAGGTCTTCTGTATTTTGCTGTGCTCCTTTCAGTGATGCATGCACCCTCTAGAGATTTCAGACATTCTGCAAAGGCTCAAGATGAAACCCACCTACACTCTTAAAATTAGCCTAATCCCTTGCTGAGGAGATCCATTAGCTCCAAATATTTGTTCCATTCAACTCGGAGACTGCAGAACTAGCAGACCTGCTGGCCATCAGCAAGAGACAGCAAGAGAAACACATGCCAGAAGTTAGGACAATACAGTCTTGGGGATGATATTCATAAACTGATGTAATTTTACTAAAATTACTCTATTGTGAAATGTAGAATATGTGTTAATGACCCAAATATTTTATATTTTAAACATTTATGGACCAAATACTGTATGCCAGTTTGTGAGTTGTGTCTTGGATACTGAGTCCAGCAGTGAAGGAAGTAAACATGTCTTGGGACTTCACAGAGTTCACAAAATACAGACCAAGAGGAAGAAAGTATCTGGGGACTAGAGAGATGACTCAGTGGGTAGCAGCACTTACCATATAAACAAGACACCCTGAGTTTAGGTCCCAGAACCCCCCGCCCCAAAAAAAAGCTAGACATGGCTGTCTGCATGCCTGTAACTCCAGCCTAGTTCCAGGTTCATTTGAGAGACCCCATCTCAAAGAATAAGGCAGAGAGCTATAGAGGATAATTGATGTCCTCTTCTGGTCACTATGCATACAAGAACAGGAGTGTGCACCGATACACATGTATGCACTCTGCTGGAGTGAAGTTGAAGATTCCAAGCTCTTTTGCTTAATAATCTGGAAGACAGAGATATTTTATGTATGTGTGCTTCTTTAACCTGATTGCTTGGTTGGTACATGCAGGTAAAAAAAAAAAAAAAAAACTCCTCTGGTTTCTGGAACGTTTGCCAACAAAGGGAGATGGAAAAGCTGTCCTACATAATCATGACTTTGTAACTTCACAGACTGGGGAAAGCCTGCTTCCAGAACTTTCTCCTGCAGGATTCCCTCCTATGAAAACCCCTCAAGCATCAGAGCACATTTTACTCATAATCTTTTGAGAATTTTTCTGTTACTTATTATATAATGTGAGTGCTTTCCTGTATCATCAGTGTCACTACATTGGTTATTTTAAAAAGCTAACAGTTACTGAATGCTTTTTATATGCTAAGCATACATGGAGGCTGTGGGGACAAGAGCTTATTTAGTAGTCTAATTATGGAGATATGTCTATTCACAGAGGTGGGCAAGCATGGCAAGGTGCTACTGGATCACAGATGTGGAATTCTGTTTTAAATGTAGGCCTTCAGATAATGAAATATAAAGAGGGCATCCTAGACAGGAGGAGGGGAGGGATATAATACTCACTTGGGACAAAAGTGAAATGATGAGAATGTAGGAGGAAGGGAGTAGATTACTAAGGGGAAAACTGGCTTGCTGTAGAACGATAATGTTATATAGTCAAAGGGGAGCTTGTGATTTATGTAGACAGAAGGCTACCACCATCATCTCATTTCTAGCCTGGTTATCTGAGCAAATGCTGGTGCCATTTACAATGGTTGGTTATAGAAGGAAATTTTCACATTTGTTTTGGGACATTGTGAGACTAACGGCAAGCCAAAGGTGTTAATTTTTTAAAACCTACTGAATGTGGAAGACGCTAAAATTGAGAATTTAAGGTTGTGAACATTGAGTTGGAAGTTAAATTATAATGGGGTTCATAAAACACCATTGAGTTTTTAATGCTTTCTAGAGGCAAACACGAATTATAGACTATATACAATGAGAAGACAAATGATTAAATAAGATGTGTGTGTGTGTATGTGTGTGTGTGAAGATAGAGATAGATAGATAGATAGAGAGATAGAGAGAGAGAGAGAGAGAGAGAGAGAGAGAGAGAGAGAGAGAGAGAGAGAAAGTTTGTGACATGCTGATATGATGGTCACTCTTCTTTTTTCATGAATTCACTCTCCCTTGTTAGATCCATATGATCTTGATCCTGATATCTGATATCTGGCTTGGTCATTCATAATTACTGCATTGTAGTGATCATTCATTGTACTGTGAGCTGGTCCACCCCTCACTCTGCAGAGATGGATCAATAGGTGAAGGTGAGAAATGATTCCATAGTTGACCCTTTTAGCCTTTCATAAACTCAGTTTCTGTGGTATGTTGCTCAGGCTTAGAGCTACTCTCCTAAGCAGGTGGAGTATCTCCAGAAATTCATGTTTTCTTAACTTAACCTCTACTCCCTTCTGCCTCGTTTCCTTTTTCTTCCCATTTCCTACTCTTTTCTAACCAGTAGATTCCAGGGAAAGGTGGTTGAGTAGTTATGGCTCCATGGCTGGTGGGATTGGAAGTGGGAAAGAGAGAATGATTCATCCTTCATATGTGGCCTCATGTTGTGGGTGCAGACAGAGGTAGGAAGAAGTGACAGTGGTCCGCTGCGATGTGACCAACAAGACATCAGTGTGTAATTGTGTTTTCTCTTTCTTTGGCTGAAGTGGTTTGAACATGGCCAGTGTGGCTTCCACACTTAAGAAATTTGAAAAGAAGAAACTCACATGAGCAGAGATCCTTACTTGGTCAGACACTTACAGAGTTCTGCAATTACAGCTCATTACATTTGATTTTTGCACCAACTCAGGAAGGGAGACATTACCTACATTTTAACAGAAAAGGAAATAATTTAATGGGAATTAAGCACTTTGACGGTATTCACCCTGACATTGTCATCTAAAAATACATGTAGCCCAAGCACACGTGATTTTAGTCTGCAGCAGATGCAAATGCTGTCATTCAATTTTACTGGGTGAGGAGGAACTACACTATGGATGCCCAAGTTCTTACAAAGCTCAGTTTTTTCTGAACTTCATGATGATCTAGGGCAGGCGTCAGTTGCTGGAGGATTTCTGAATTCTGTCTGTACCTATTGAATTCTTTGTATTATGCTGAGTACCATTAGATTCTGCAGATTTCCTAATTACCTCTTTCAACCGTAGTGTAGGAAGGATGGTATACATTTGATTTCCAAGTATGCCAATGCCTTTGTGAGATGACACAGAAAGAACCCAACATCAATATGCTCCCCAGCTTTCTTCAAGGTAAGAATGTGAGAATATGCCTGAGCTGACAAGGGTGTAGCTGAATGTCAAGATTAGTACTGTCTACGCTATTTGCTTTACTCAGTTTCTTTCCTGATTTTGAAATAGTTTTTTTTTAAACTTTTGTTTTATTCTCTCTATCTGTCTCTCTCTCTCTCTCGTGTGTGTGTGTGTGTGTGTGTGTGTGTGTGTGTGTGTGTGTGTGTGATGTGTGTACAAGTGTCCTTGGAGGCCAAAATAGAGCATTGTATCCTCTGGGACTGGAGTTGCATGCAGTTATGAATTGCCCAACATGGGTACTACGAATTGAACTTGGGTCATCTCAAAACACAACAATTTCTCTGAACTACTGAGTCATCTCTCCACCTCCAAGATTCTGAATGACTCCCCACCATTCTATTTCCCAAACCCCTGAGTTAGAAGAGTATACTCCAGGATGGCCTTAACCTTTATCCTTGTTCAATATACCAGATTGATGGAAGCATAAGGTAGGTTGCATTAGTTTAGAAAATTGGATAGTATGATAAAACTATATTATTTGGGAAAATTTGTAAAGGTAGATTACTAAAGCATCGAGAAAAACATAGAAGGAAATTACTAAATATAGCATTTTACCTTGTCTTGAATGGAAAAAATCAATACAGAAATAGATTTAAAAAAAGTTATATAAATAATTAGCTATCCATACCTTATTCCCTTAAATTTTTCCCTGTTGATGGCCTTTATGTCAATTTTAAGTAGCTACTTGTAACCATCAAGGTTTACATCCATGTGTATTTGAGAGAGCTATCCCATTTCCCATGCGGCAGACCAACCCTACAGCTGCTCAGGCCCAGACCTGGGGTTCTGACTTGACCTGCCCCAACATCCATCTCATCTATGATCTGCTGGAGCACACGAAGGGACCAGACCCACAGACCCAAAGCTGCAGGATCTCCTCAACACAGGGTGGCAGCAGGATGTCCAGGAAGAGTCTTAGTCAGGTCCCAGCAGTGAACATGTAGTGGAGGCCAGGGGCCTCAAACCAGACCGACAACTCTTTGCGATGAACACTTGAAGTGGAAATATATGGACAAGGGGTTTATGAGTTGACTTGGTTTGTACTGCAGCTTCCATGATGAGATTTTTTAATTCCTTACCATTTTAACATTTTTCTCATTTTATTTTCTTCATTTTTTTTCTCTTGAATTTTGTTCTATTTGGGGGGGAGGTGTGCAGGGCAGAAGACAGATGTGAAGGGATGGGGAATGAATGGGATCAAGATACATGATGCGTAAAACACTTAGAATAAATAAATTTTATTTTAGATTTAAAAAAAAGAAAGAGGCCAGGCGGTGGTGGCACATGCTTTTAATCCCAGCACTCGGGAGGCAGAGGCAGGCAGATCTTTGTGAGTTCGAGGCCAGCCTGGGCTACAGAGAGTTCCAGGACAGTCTCCAAAGCTACACAGAGAAACCCTGTCTCAAAAAAACAAAAAAAAAAAACCCAAAAACAAAAACAAAAAACAAAAACAAAAACAAAACCCCATTTTTCTCCAGGACAAAAAAATATTTAAGATATATTTAGCTAAATTTATACTGATTTTTTTTTTTTTAGAATTAAATGTAACTCAAGAGAACATAATCCACAATTGAAATTTGGGTTTGTCTGTCACACTCATCCTAGAATAGCCTTTGTGGTGCCTTCCTTGAATGGCCATCATGCTACTGGATTAGGAATCATTCTGTGAACCTTCTTGACCATGAGCCATAGCCTGGGCAACAGTTACATTTGGAGTAGGTAGATTATACTCAAACTCATCTCTGTGTGAAGGTGTTTGCATACATGCATATGTGTGTATTCATGTGTGTGTGTCCATGCACGTGTGTTCATGTATATGTGTGCAGGTATGTGTGTGTTTATGTGTCCATGTACACATGTGTACAGGGTATCTGAGAATGGTTTTCTTATTTTAATACTTTTGATGTTGAGTTCAGGGATAAACAACAACATCCTACATCTTTCATCTCAGTTTTGTTGATCTGTCTATGCAGTTTAAAGAATATTTGTTAGAAGAAATGAGACTAACTCCTACAGGCTTAAACATATACAGATTTGACAAACTTGCCTGGAAGCATTATGATCTGATCAGTGTGGTAAGAGTCCTTTTTGGTTCTGTCTACTTGAAAGACAGATTAAATTCTGATGAGGCCTAGGAAAGGACAGTGGCACAACTCAGTCAAGTGTAAAACACCTATTTTTATTTATGGTAAGCCTTTTCTCCCACATTTGCCTTAAAAAAAAAAACTAATAGTATGTTGTAGTGTGTTAGACTAACTGGTTCTCATGACAAACTTATTTTTACTTCAAATTCTTTTTTATCAAAACCAAACCTTTATCTTCCTGAATTTATTTCTGCTCAATGATCCTTTTCTCTTTAGCTGGGCTTTTTGATTGGAATTGAGGAACTATTAACTCCAGAAAAGAGACCACAGTGTTATTTCGTAGTTTCCTCTTTAGGACTCAGTACCAATACCTTGTTCTTCCAAGTACTTTTCTGACTCAGCCACTTCCTGGCAATCTGGTGTCAATACTTCACACTTCTAAATGAGTTTCTGACTATATGGATTAAAAATCTTTTGTAGGAAATGCACAGTTTTATTTAGAATGAAATCGCTAACATTCTAAATTTATTTTGACAGCATAGAACATACTTCTTAAAATCAAGACATGAGAAGAGCTTTTACTATTGAGAAGTAAAAATTATGTTTGAAAATTATAACTGTTAATCTTAAATAAATGTTTAAATTAAAAGGGTACTCTTATTTCTTTATTTATTTTGAGATTTAGTCTTATTCCATAGGCAGGTCTGGCTTGGAACTCATTGTGTAGCCCAGATTGACATTAAACTAGAAAAGTCATCTTGTGTCAGCCTCTGGAGTGCTGGGGTTACAGACCAAAGCAACACACCCAGTTTAGCATTGCTAGTGTTAACTCCATCTTTCATCATTGTAGACTGGATTTACAAAAACTTCCCTATGATTCTGTATTTGCTTCTTGTGTGCTCCTCATTGGTATATTTGACTTATGATATATTGCTTCCCCCACATTAATAAAAAGAGAAAATATGCCACTTTAAGATTTCATCATTTACACCAGCTGCTGTGTGTTCACCAGCTCTGGAGAACTTCATATATCTTGTATGACTTAGGTACTACTCTCCTGTTTTAATGTCTCCCAGATTAAACATTTTTTGCTAATATTTAATCCTTTTTGGGAAAATTAAAGAGAAAACACATATACTTACCCAGATGGTTCAGGAGAGTGAGCAGTCATCTTGAGCCAGACAGTGTTCTCCACCTTGACACTTCCTGTTGAAGGGCAATGCCTGTGATCTCAGAGCCAGTCACACCCATGACACAGTCTTTTAACCCATATGGATGAGTAAATGACTGATTGTAGAGGCTTTTGAATAACTAAAAGCTAGGGTTGACATGCCTGGAGGTGAAATCTAAATTCACAGGAGTCATCCTCAAGAACTTCGTAATACCAAGTATTGCAAGCACACCAGAAATTGTGGTGCAGATCACAGTCTGTACTCTCCTCTGCCCTGTAAAGGACACAGAAATAACAATGGCATGGGAAGATGGCATTGCCATCGCACAAAGGTGGAAAAGGCTTAGAGGATTAAAACTAACTGAATAAAACAGACCCAGTAAGGAACAGAAAGTGAATATGAGGACTTAATGGCAAAATTTCCAAAGTGATTTTTTTCTAGGTGAGGAGCATATACAATTTATTAAATGGCGTTGAGGGACCATCAGCATAACTCTGTGGGAAATGGCACTTGCCACCAAGCCTTATATTAGTTTAATTCCTGGGACCCATATTAAGGAAGAAAAACATAGATTCCTTTCTAGTTGGCCTCTGACCTCCATGTGTGCACCCTGCCCCCCCCACTAAATAAATGTAATTTAAAATATGAATAAAAATATCATTAATCCCTCCATAATTAATCTAATTTCTTTTGTTAGTAGTTGGATCAGATTTGTATTCTAAAAATCTCTTCTTAGTAACTTACAGCCATATTTAGGCTCTTTTATGCCACTTTCCCCTACCCAAGACAGGGCCTTTCTGTAGCTCTAGTTGATTCAGAACTCACTATGAAGATCAAGCTGGCCTTGTACTCAGAGATCTGCCTGCCTGTGCTTCTGCCTCCCAGTGCTGGGATTAATGGTGTGTGCTATCATATCTGGATCTTCTTTGTTAATGTTGCTATACAAATGAACTTCAGACAGAAAATAACCATTACAAAATTTAATCATGTTTTCTGACTTCAGCAAAACAATGTTATCTCTCTGCAGTTCTTGTTTTCTTTCTATACCTTCTTCCAAGGTGTCTGCTTCTTTTTGTCCTCTCTGGGTTGGATAGGATCTTCCTCTGTGTGTGATGGGGGAGGATTCTCCATGACTGTGATTCCTGTGGGTCACAGCAGCAAGTGGTACCCTCTTGGGTAAGTTAGGGATATAATGACATTTTCGTCTACTAGATGTTTTGCTCAGATATTTACCATTTTAAAAGTTCCAAGAATATGTTAAGACTTTTCTTCCAATCTAACCATTCCTTCAATTTTACTGCTAAGAATGTCAACTAGCCTAGGAATGGCAGTATGTCCTGTATTATGTCCTTACAGATCTAACAGTCCCTGAGCTGAATCTCTTGCCTGTGTCCAAGTATTTCAAAGCCACTTGCTCCTATAAAACAGCAGAATATATTGTAATTTAAGTGTTAAAGCTTTTTATTTCAAAAGTAATTATTTATATATACATTTCTGATTGTTCTTATTTTTAGGAGGGCAGAGAAGAAGGATGCTATTCTAGTTTCATTAGATTGCTGTGACAAATTCCATGATCAAAGCATCTTAGGGGTGGGAAGGATTTGTTTGGCTTACACTTCCAGGTTATAGTTAACCATTGAGGGGAATCATGGTGGTAACTCAAGCAGGAACTTGGAATAGAAGGAAGGGTTCTTGCCAGCTCTCTCACAGACCCACACTTAGCTATCTTTTTATTTGGCTCAGGGTCAAATTTGCCCAGGCAATGGTGCTGCCTACAGTGCGGTAAGACCTCCTATATAAATTAAAAATCAAGACAGTCCCCCCCACAGACATGCCCATGAGACAATCTGTTTAGAGAATCCTTCAACTGAGACTTCTTTCATAGGTGACCCTAGACTTAATAAAGTTGACAGTTAAAACTAAGAACTAAAACTAGTTTCTTAAGCTGAGATAAACTGCAAAAATGCCACAGAACTAAATGATTTACGAAATGTAACTTTCAATAAGTCCAAAAACGTAAGTAAAATTCTTGTGTTGGAAGATCTAAATGATCAAAATACTAAATACTCACAAATCATAAGTATTTGTCAACAACATATCTTCTTCAATTATAGAGAATTAGTGATGAAAGCACATTGTTGAACAAATTATCATGTAACAGGGACTCAAGAAATGTTCACTGAATTCAATTTATTATTTAAAATATTTACATTTAATGATTATTACTAATCATTAATTAATAAATTAATATTCACTATTATACCATTTCACTCTGACCCATAATATTATCATTGTAAAGAACCAGGCCAGTATATGGTTAAAAAACTTCTACAATGTGAATTTTATAATTTCTAAGGAAAGAAGAGGCCACGAATTCAAAAGAGAGCAAAGACAGGTGTATGTACGACTTTGGAGGGAGGAAACAGAAGGAAAAGATTTCTGAGTACATTTCCAAAAGAAATGGAATCATTATCTTGAAGAGGTATCTTCATTACCTGCTTGTGTGCTGTTTTTCATAATAGCCAAGGTTTAGAAACAAGGGGCTGTGGCTAGATGAATGGATGAAGGATATATGTATATGTAGATACAGGTGCATATGGTAGAATAGTGTTCTCCATGAAAGAAATTTGGCATTTGCAATAATATGGCTGAACCATGAAGAAAGCAGTCATAGAACATAACTATACATAATCTAAGAATGTTAGATTATATTTTTACATTTACACAATTTTTATTTTTGGTGTGAGTGTTTTGCCTGCATGTATTGTATTATTTGCATTCCTGGTACCAACAGAGGTCAGAAGAGGGCATTGGATCCCCTGAAACTGGAATTACAGATAGTTGTGAACCACCATGTTATTGCTGAAACCCTAACCCAGGTCCTCTGGAAGACCAGCAAGTGCTCTTAACTGCTGAGACATTTTTTCCAGCCCCCAAATATTAAGTTCTTAAAAACAGAGTAGAAGGGTGTTTAACAAGCACTGAAGGGTGGGAGGTATTGATCAAAGCATATAAACTTTCAAAGTTACAGATGAATAAATTCAGAAGTCATAACATTCAGCATGGTGAATACAATTACTGTGCTCTGTATACTTTAGATTTGTGGGGGAGATAGATCTAGAGTATTCATGGGCACCTGTGTGGAGTGAGAGATCTGGCCATTAGCTTGATTGTGGTAATCATTGCTCAATCAGCATGTGAAGAACAGCATCATTCCTATGTACTTTCAATATGTACACTTTCATAGATTAAAAAATAAATTACAATATAGTTACATCCTTTGACTCCTCCAATCACTTCCACTTTATATATATATATTTATATTTATATATATATATATATAAAATAGCTTAGTAAAGCTCATGAATGGTGATCTCAACTTCTCCCTAATTCTAGATTTCATGGCTTTGTTGTCAGTTTGTGGCTTCTTATTTCTTTTAAGTAGATATAGATCAGTTGAGTGATTCAATAGAAAGAAAAAGAACTACTTCAGAAAATGATTGTGTTCTATTTCCTATAGTTCTCCTTCATATGAATTAACGGGCAAATCCATCAAATATGCCACTTATTTCCCAGTAGACCAATACAATCACATTTATCTATAATCTTATAGACTCAAATTTAAAGCCTTATTAAACCATTTATTTTATCCATACTTGTTGCTTTTCTTTGTTCGTTTTGAACTATTAATGTTTAGTTCAGTTGTTTAAATATTTGAGAAAAATGTTCCTTTGACTTAATGGTTAGTGGTGTATAAATTAAGATCCTGACTTACTTCTGAAAGTCACTGCTAGAATGAAAGCTATAAACTATTTCTGGTTACATAATCTTCATGTGGTCTCCTCCTTCCCATTACTGCGAAGGTCATGGACAGTGTAACTGTAGACGATGTGACTGCAGAGCAGGCTGGTATGGGAAGAATTGTGAGCACCCACGGTCCTGCCCATTGTCAGCTGAGGAGAGCACCAAGAAGTGCCAGAGTGGCTCTGACCTGCTTTGTTCTGGAAGGGGTGAGTGAAGCCAATTGTCATGTCTTGTCATTACTTCCTAATAGTGTGAGGCAAATGAATGCCATCCACATGGACCTTAGGAAGAAGGTGGCTGAGAAAACTGAAAGAAGAAAGATTGTTGCTTTTTCAAAACTGGTAAACTCCACTCAGATCAGTGAAAGTTCTGGACAAAGACAATCTGTCTCTCTCTTTCTGTCTCTTTCTCTCTCTTCATGTGGACACACACACACACACACACACACACACACACACACACACACACTGTTTTCTGTATTTCAGGTTGTTCAATTCCAATTTAGCTTTATTCAGTTCAATACATTAAAAACAACAAAAACACAGTTGAGATGTTTGCTTAAAGCTTTCTGAACTTGAGCATCTAATTGCCCAGTGACATTTATGAAATTCAATACCAATATTTGTTGGGTATTGTTCACTTGGAAAAGCACTGTATAAACATGCATGAATAAGTTGCTCTTTTAGAAGACATTTAGCCTCGGGTGAGCTTTTGCTCTCAGATCAGGAAAAAAATCCAGGATAAGGAAAAACTCATCTGGAAGAGCATTCTTTTTAATCCATCAAAATAAGAGCTATGAATTCATCCCTCACTTGAGAATAACAAAGTCAATCTGACACATGCTTTTAGAGGAACTAGTTGTAGAGGCTACCAGAAATTTGGTTCAGTATAGAACATGGAAAGGGATTTGAATTTTAGAAGAAAAATGTGATTTTCTTTTATATTGTTCTTTTTTAATGTGATTTTTTATTAATATATAATTCATATAACATGAAGTTTAACTTTTTAGTATTTAAAGCCCTGGCATTTTATATAATCATGGAATGATGCAATTATGAATACTAATTCTACACATTTTATGCATAGGCTATTGAGGTATGCATAGGAGTATTTTTATCTCAGAGACACTTCCAAATATCCCCATTTTCTATAAATAACCCAGACAGGAGACTCTGCTCCATCCAATTTAAAATATTTTCAGGTGCAGATGAGTACTCTGTCAAGCTTGTGGAGTCCCAAGGGTTGAAACTGTACTATCCCTCAGACAACTGTCACCCACACGTTCAGTCTTCAGCCAGGTACTTACATGACCTCATCATCTTCTCTTGTGAAAATTTCATCATTGAAATCTGTGACAGAATTGAGTGTAGGGGGCTAACCCATGTAATGTTCCTGTTATTTATTTTTAAATATTTATATTTTTATCACTTTATTATAATAATGGAGATGATTTCAAAGGTAAATCTTGAAAGAAATAAAAAATAACTTTATATCAAAATAGATTTTATTTCTGAGAACCATTTTCCAGGTGTTTTCACTCTAGAAAATTAAGGTGAGTTTTACTTTTGCCCTTAGGTCCCAAACAAGGGACAGGGGTGTGTATGTGTATTGAGAACGTAAAGAATTGTTTTAAGTCAAGAGTGTACATTATGTAAGGTCATCAAAATATCAAATATTTTTTTACTAGTAGAAGTAAATAGAACACGAACAAACAAATACCTGGATAATTATTAATATATCAATTTTTCATATTAAAATGACCAATTATATAATAGGAAAATAAGAAAACCTTTTAAATTATTTTTCACTCCCTAAAATTTACTTTAAATTTATGCATGTGTTTTTTATTTGTCTAGACTCTAATACATAGGACAAGTAGGTTTGGTTTCAAATATGTACCGACTTTCCATCTTTCTCGAGAATCACTGCTTAGCTACAATTTTAGAGGAACAGAATATAGTTAAAATATTGTGTATCAAAAGGATGTTGAATATGTAAATATAATCTGACTAAACCATAAATTCACCTAAGCTTCTAGAAGTACCGTATAAATAAATAATACACACCATTAGTTTCTTTAAGAGTGATGGAGGTATTGGTGAATGAACTCTTCCCCATGGGAGTTTGAGAACAAAAACTAAGAAGCAACAGCCCATGCAGTACTTGAATTAGTGGTCACTGTACTTTCCGGTCGGGCTACGTCTGTGAGCCATGTCACTGCTACTGGGATCTCTGAAGCAAACATCTCATATGAAAGCTTTTACAGGGTTGGCTTTGCAGTTTTGAATGAATACCCACCACAGCTGTGGTTACAAGAGTGAAGAAAACAATTACAAGCACCACCAGTTCTCAAGCTTGAGAGCCTCTTTGGCCCACCACCTGGGAGAAATTGCTCCCAGTAGAACATCGCACTGGGGCAGATATTTCTTACTTTTGATGGTGATTAGTAAGCTGAGTCGTTCTGTCTAAGGATTGAATGTCTCACAGGATCTTCAAATTCTTATGCAGTTTGCAATTTCTTGATTTCTATTCTCCATTGCCTCTAGATGCCATTTCATTCAAGTAGATGTATTCCCTTAGTTGATGTATCCATAAGCTTATTCATCTTGGTTTGTGCATCTTGATAGCAGTGAGGAGTCACTTTTCATTTATTTTATCTATATTCTTTATAAAAACTAAAAGCAGTTTAAGATAGGCTACACATTAGTTTAAAATTTTTCTTTTATTGAAAATGCATTTTTATCTTTATTGAGATCCTCATGTGTGTGATTCTGACTTTATTCAAAAACTAAGAGGAAAATTAATGCTTGTTCCTTCCAAGCATAAGCTTTGAGAGGTGTGGAAGGATTTGCCATTTCCCCTCTCCCCTAAGAGGTGCTGGAGACAGGTGCTGATCCCTCAGCTTGGGTCTCAGAGTGAGGGTGGTTAGCAGTCAGCTCTGCTAATCCTCCCATGGTGTGTAACATGGATGAAAACTTGGGTTGTTTAAGTAACTGATATTTGGGGCATGTTTATTATTGTATCTAAACTCCTATCCATCATAGTTTTCCCCAATCAAACTTTAGGAACTACAACTTGGCCAAAATAAATAAATAATCAGAACAAAATTTCACATACACTTAAATACATAGATACTCAAATGCTTAAGGTTTATAACTCTATGTGTTATCAATAGCAACTTTAAAACAAAATAAATACAATTATCATGTATGTATCTTAGAAATGAAATATTTATGGTATTCTATAAACAGTTATATGAACTTCCTTAAACAAAGAAAGTGCTAAAAACTATTGAATACATTTTTCATTGTAATTTCCTAAAACACAAAGAAATAGGAAAAAATATAGCTGTTCTATTTCACAATGAGTGGAATAAAACTATATAGTAAGTTCCAAGCTTGTGGGTGTCATATAACTTCTTTTTTTTAAAATCATGATGTATCTTTATTTCTTTTGCAAGACAATTTTATATTTTTCATACAAAACTATGTACTTTTTATATATTATTTTATTTTATTTTTTTCATTTTACATACCAACCACACTTCTCCCTACCTCTCCTCCTCCTACTCTCCCCACCTCCCTCCCACCCCTCCCATCCACTCCTCAGAGAAGGTAAGGCCTCCCATGTGTTGTCAATAAGGTCTGGTGCATGGAGCCATTCCTGGTGGTGGATGGGTCCTGCAGAGGGTGTAAGGAGTCAGCAGGAGAAGGAAGTGAGCCAGGCCATGGTGGTAGAGAGAATCTTCCAGCCTGACTGACTAGCAGCCAGAGTGTTTCTTTATTTATACAGAATTTAGTAAGCAGGGATACATTCATGATGTTCCAAAACATAGATCATATCATTTTTGTTTTTGGACATGTGTTTCACTTCCTTTTGCTTATCTTTTAGTCATCATTAATAAACTATGAAAGAACAGAGTTATCATTTCCAATCATTTCCCTCAAGTTTTGACATCATTAATAAACAGAGTTATCATTTTTACTCATAAACCCCATAACTGTAGATGTAACCAACCATCTTATTAAATAAGAAACACAAAGCCAATGTAAAGATAAAAGCCCAAGAGGTCAGAGCTAAGAGCCTTACCCACCTGCTGCAGCTAGCTTCTTCAGCCAAGAGACCTCTCCGAAAGAGAGCTACTTCCTGTCTGTTTGTCTTTAAACAGCCTTTCTGTTCTGCCTTCTCATTGGTTGTAAACCAACCACGTGACTGCCTCGTCACTGCCTGTCTGTACAGACCTCCAGACACACATTGAAGTGTGTGTCTCCAATGCTGGCTATATCCTTGAACACACAGAGATCTACCTAGCTCTGCCTACCAAGTGCTGGGATTAAAGGTGTGCGCCTCCTTCAGCAAATCCTACCGGCATGCACCACCACAACCGGCTTTTGCTATGGCTTGCTAATAGCTCTGACCCCTAGGCAACTTTATTTATTAACATACAAATAAAATCACATTTCAGTACAAATAAAATACCACTATACATAACCCAATTTTTGAGGATCTAGAGACATATGACAGCCTGTGCTCAGGCTGCTTGCTTTGGTTGCTTCAAGGACATTAGCCAAAACAAAATCTTCAACCACTCTGGGCATTTTGCCATGTCTCAAGCAATTTATTATTAACTCTTAGTGGTCAGAGTGCCCAGGAAAAATCCTCAGGCTAAAGCTGCTGCAGTTATTATTCAAATTCTGACATAATACAATCAATATTCACATTTATATCCTTATAGGATTTGTCTATATGTCTAATCCTGACATTCTGTTGTTCCTTGGTCATATGACATTATAGTGGCTCTACATGAGCTAACTTCTAAGAGAGGGAGGTCCTAACATCTCGTACTTTTATCATCTTTTCACTCCATACTTTACTTATCAATATGTTTCTATGTAGGGCAGAGTTGTATGCCACGTAATTGAGTGTACAATGGGAAGAGACTTGTAATCTGAACTGTGGAAAATTCCTCTAGCCCACCAAATCTTGTTGACCTTTTTGATTTTGCTTTGTTTTTAATATCTTGTTCCTGTGTAGGTAGAGGGACAGATGTTTCAAGAATGTCTCATAGCCTCATAAAGAGACCTTTATGTGTCACAACCTCCAAGGCGTAACGAAGACCTTCAAGTAGATAAGGATATCTCCCTCAAAGTGTGTGTGGGGGAATAGTGTGTTCAGGACTTTCCTGGGTAAGCTTAGAAGCAGCATTCCTTGGAGAAGGCATAACTGATTCATCAGGAATTTTCCATCAGCCCAATATCCTCAAATTGTACAAATATGAAAAGTGCGCCAAATATGTAACAGATGGAGATGAAAACCAAAGGTGACATGGCAGCCATCATGTGGCTCAGCTTTGCTGGATCTTTGTCAAGCAGCTGTGCTGGCTTTATGACTTCTGCCATTCCATTCAGTTATTGCTGTGCCAGTCTGGCACATCAAATTGAGGCAGGCCCAAGCCCCTTACCAGTATATCAAGACTGAGCAAGGTATCCCACCATAGGGAGTAGACTCCAAAAGGCCAGTTCATGCATCAGGGATAAATCCAAGTCCCACTGCCAGGAACCCCACAAGCAGACCAAGCCAGTCAAATGTTACCCACATTCCTCTGGTTCAGTTCCCTGCAGGTTCCACATCCATCCATCCATCCATCCATCCATCCATCCATCTATCCATCCATCCATCCAGAGTTCATGTGCTCTCCCTAGTCCTGGTCAGCTGTCTCTGTGGCTTTCCTCATCATGATCTTGACCCCCCCTACTCATACAATCCACCTTCCCTCTCTTCAATTGGACTCCAGGTGCTAGGCCTGGCTGTGGATTTCTGCATCTGCTTCCATCAGTCACTGGATGAAGGCTCTATGATGACAATTATAGTAGTCACCAATCTGATCACAGGGGAAGCCCCACCCATTCAGGAACCCTCTCCACTATTGCTAGGAGTCTTATCTGGGGTCATCCTTGTGGATTTTGGGGAATTTCCCTGGCACCAGGTTTCTCCCTAATCCCATAATGGTTCTTTCTACCAAGATATTGCTGTCATTGCTCTCCCCCTATTTGACCTTCTTGGTTCTCTCATGTTCTCATCCCCATCCCTGCCCCTCTACCCACCACCATATAAGATCTCCTGGGGAAAATGGGAAGTGAGGGGTGGGGAAGAGTCGTATAACTTCTTAATACAGTGCTCTAGACTCTAGAGCTGTTGTTTAAAATAGCTTGATCCCTTACCATGTTAATTTGTTAAACAATACGTTCTAAATGTGTTTTGTTGGTTTGTTATAGTGATAATCTTGAAAATTATTGTCTGGTTATACAGTAGTATCCTTCTGGTTCTACACCAACTATGATTTTTAGTTGTAGCAAAATAAATAATCTTTTCTTAGAAATACATGTGGCTGTTTATTCTATCTTGTGCCATAAATTACACTCTTGGAGCAGACTGTGCATATAAATCTTTAGTTCTACTTCTTAACTGTGGGATAAAGAAATATGAATGATTGAAAATAAATCCTATAGTGGTATTCTATTTGTACTGAAATGTGATTTTATTTGTATGTTAATAAATAAAGTTGCCTAGAGGTCAGAGCTATTAGCAAACCATAGGGAAAGCCAGGGCGGTGGTGGTGCATGCCTTTAATCCCAGCACTTGGTAAGCAGAACTAGGTAGATCTCTGTGTGTTCAAGGATACAGCCAGCATTGGAGACACACGCCTTTGATCTCAATACCAACCATAGAAGACCTGGAGGTCTGTACACAGGCAGTGATGAGGCAGTCACGTAGTTGGGTTTACGACCAATGAGAAGGCAGAACAGAACTCTATTTAAGGACGAACGCACAGGAAGTAGTTCCTTTTCGGAGAGGTCTCTTGGCAGAAGAACCTGGCTGGCAGGCAGTGGTAAGGCTCCTAGCTCTGACCTCTTGGGCTTTTATCTTTACCTTGGCTCTGTGTGTTGCTGGAGAGCTTCTCTCCAGCTCCCAAGTCCTGCCAGTCTCCAGCTACAAAGTCCTGCCAGTCCCAGAGCCCACTTACAAAATAAACACACAGACTCTTATATTATTTAAACTGCTTGGCCATTAGCTCAGGCCTATCATTGTCTAGCTCTTACTCTTATATTTAGTCCATTTCTATTAATCTATACTTTGCCACGTGGCTCATGGCTTACTGGTACCTTACATCTTGCTTGTTCTCGTGGCGGCTCCAGGCAGTCTCCTGCTCCACCTTCCTGTTCCCTCAATTCTCCTCTCTGTTAGTCCCGCCTATACTTCCTCTCTGGCTACTGGCCAATCAGTGCTTTATTTATTAACATATTTGTCATACAGAACATCCCACAGCATCTGTGTTTCTTATTTAATAAGACGGTTGGTTACATCTACAAAATCCTTTGAGTAAAATACCTTGAGTAAAAAAATGGCCAAATAATTTTTGTTCTCTAGAAAAATTGTACTACCAGGCCCCCCTACGGGGAGCATAAGAAAGGCTTATGCTCTTTAAGCCACCAATCGTGATTCTTTAGACAGCTCTTTCTTATACATTTTGCTGTTTGTGTTATAAACTTCTGTCATTTATCAAATTCCTTGCATTGACTTCTGTAACCATGAAAATACACTATCTACCTGTAGGCCTTGTTATTCATGTGTATGAAGTTTCTGCCATCTTTGATCACCAGTAACACATTGTCCTTGGGTCTCAGTCCCCTGTGCTTCCTGCTTGGCTTCCTTGCCCCTTCATTCTCTTTCATTAGAACTATTAAAACTTTGCCTACCTTGGCTACTTAAACATTCATAAACACATACCTCTATGTGAAATGGTGAAAAATGTAAGAAAAATGGTACATTGAAAGTAGTTATTTTATTTCATATTCTGTCATCTAGAAAATGGAAACGGTATCCTCATTTTTTATCACTTAGTATGCTTTAATTAATGAATTAATCAAGTTTTCCCTACCCTGGGAACACACTTTCAAAGAATAATCACATGCCACATTCTCACCATCTGTAGATTTTTTTCAACTGAAGTCATAATTTATCTCTTTTACCAGCAAACCACAGCTTCAAATTTTCTTGCTTCATTTATCAGAGTTGCATCCATACAACATTACTATTTTGTTGTTGTTGCTGTTACTGTTTTCGAGACAGGGTCTCTCTATTGCCCTGGCTGTCCTGGAGACCAGGCTGGCCTCAATCTCAGAGATCCGTGTAGCTGGAGAATTCTCTCCGGGTCCTGCCAAGCCCTGGCAGTCTGACAGCCCACTTATAAAATAAACACACAGACGCTTATATTATTTACAAACTGTAAGGCCATGGCAGGCTTCTTGTTAACTGTTCTTATATCTTAAATTAACCCATTTCTATTAATCTATACCTTGCCACGTGGCTCATGGCTTACCGGCATCTTCACATGCTGCTTGTCATGGCGGCAGCTGGCAGTGTCTCTCTCCTCAGCCTTCCACTTCCCAGAATTCTCTTCTCTGTTTGTCCCGCCTATACTTCCTGCCTGGCCACTGGCCAATCAGCATTTTATTTATACAGTGATATCCACAGCAGATCCAACTGCCTCTGCCTCCCTAATGCTGGCATTAAAGGTGTGTGCCACCACCACCTGACACTTTTTTGTTTGTTTGTTTGTTTTTGTTTTCCTATGTGATTTGTATATTATGTTGTTTGGGGAGCATTGAATCATTCCTTCTGAAATTCATGTTTAGAAATGTGTTAATTATTTGGAACAGAAAGTTACAATATTAGAAGTCCTCCAAACGTTTTCAATTAAGCACCATACCACATGTAGTGACTTTGATTATATTTACTCTGTGGCTTAATTAACAGTAATGCTGTAAGGTAACAGCAGTAGGAAGTTTACTGAGTGGCCAAGTGACAAGGGCTTGTGTGTGTTCCTGCCAGAATACCTAGAGAGAGCAAATAGGGTCCAGTTTACTCTATTTGAGTTCCCTGGAGGATTGATGTGTAATACAAGTAAGTGCTCAAGGACACTGGAATGGCAAACATACACTAAACTGTGCCATTTCAAATCTAGTCTCTATGAACTGTAGTCAAAGATGAAGAAGAAAGAGTCTGGTAAACAAATTTCTTAGTTTTTTACCAGGAGAAATGGTTAACACTTTCAGTGTTCATTAGTAGGTAAGAAATGAAAAGGAAGTGTTGATAGTGGTTAGAAGACAAAATCTGGATGCTGTTGTATCATAACAAACACAATAATGATAATAAATCAGTTTTGGACCACCTAGGAAGATTCTGCACAATGCTGAGTGCAGTGAACTCATAATATTATTTTGTGTTTTATATGCTCTGTTACCATGCAGTGATCTATTTGGTGGTATCCAGGCAGAGAGAAACCTATTTATTCTTTCTTTGTTTGTACCCAGAAGAACTCATTAGCAAGCTTTAAGCTATGCATGTGTCCTATATTTTATGAAACTCTGGGAATATAATTGTTATTTATTGTAACATTATTAAAGATAATTCAAAAAGGAAAAAATTAAGACCTAACAAGAACTATAGAAGGTATGTTCAGCCTCCTTCCTATTTTTTATAAAGTACTTGGACTTCTCTTTTATGATGTTGTATAATCTCAAAAAGATGGACAAAAGTTGGGACTCAGAACGGGTAGTCCACTTGCAAGATCTGATAAATCCACTATTGAATCTCTCAGTCATTTGATAAAGCATTATTTACTAAAATGAAGGCATAATATATGTACCTGAACATGGAGGGCTAAAAAGATTAGAAAGGATCCACGTAAAATATAAGACAGAGTGTTTATCTAGTGACTCCTTTCTCAGCTGATAATTATTTATATTCTTTATTCTTTATCTTTTCTTTTGCCCTGCTTTTTTCTCTATTTTAATATTAAACAACAGAGAAGAAAATAAGATATTAGGAAGCATAGTTTCATGGTTTTAACTATAGTGTAAAACACTGTATTAGGTCTCATTGCTATGACAAGAATGTCAGACAGAAAGAATTTAAGGGAGGAGTTTATTCTTAGAGCTCCATCCATCATAGAGAGATGCCATGGTGGATCCAAGCAATGTACTGCATGGTGGCCAGGAAGTGGGAAGTGAATGCTGTGGCCAAGACACCTTTTCTTCTTTCTCCCTTTTATTTGGACTTCAGCCCACAGAATGGTGATATTTGGGACGTCTTCCCTATTAGTTTTCCCTGGAAACACCCTCACAAGCATATCTGCCAGTGTGGATCATCAGTCTCCCAGATAATTCTAGGAGTCATCTGAATAATGGAGATTAACCATCTCAAATATTTTAGTAGCCAAATATCAAACCTAATAGTTTTAGTTACCTGAGGTTTTCTTAATCCATAGATCCTAAAATTATACTACTACCAAGTAAAACAGTATGAACATTTTTTGTAAGTGTTCTAGTCACTATCTTTGCTTAAATGTTTTATTTATGACAACAGAATATTTTGTATCAAAGATAGAAATTGATCCAAATAATTAGATTTTTATTACATTTCAAATCATTTTTATATGGTAAATTGAAAACCTGTGAAATTCTTTGGCTAATAAAATTTCTAGGAAAGATTGTAGCAAATAATGTCAAAACTTTATTGAAAAGAAAATAGAAAATTGGACAGTAATTTAATTCCAATTTCTTTAAGCAAGCTTAAAATGAAATGTGTGACAACCACAACCACTCTTACTATATTTACATATTTATTTGTATGAAAACACTAAAATCATAGTGGGGGCTGGATTATAGTTCTCTGGCAGTTGTTTTCGATATTTTATTTAGTATAAATGGGCAAGCTAATTATTTTCAGTGGGTAAAAAATTTCATCTGATTATCAGTCATGGTCTTGAGAACATTCCAGCCTCAATAGATGTTCTCTTTAATAGAAAGTCAATGAGGCAGTGTATACCATCTCTTTGTCT
>CABHPQ010172226.1:0-47400 GCA_902168405.1 Peromyscus aztecus | reverse complement strand
CACACACACACACACACACACACACACACACACACACACACACACACTCTCCCAGTAACAGCATTCTTATAATAATAACAATGAAAAAGGCAAAATCAAATAGCTGAATGCACAGATATTGAAATTCCACCTATATTCCCTTTCAATTTAGTAGAATTGATGCTAGATCACAATTTAAACACTCTAATAAATGCATGTTGGAACCTATTGCACAAAAGCATAAAAATGCTCTTCATCCCTATAAAAACATACAAACCAAAGGCTACAAAAAAGTAAAAGAAGCTTGCAAAACATCTCACAATTTTATCTTATATGCCTGTAAATAAAGCTGGACCACGGAAACCAAACAACTGGATGGGAAAATATGATAGAAGGCTTAAAATAGAATAAATAATTTTATAAAGTTAAGTTTTCTTTTTTTAACCCCCCAAGTCTTAAATTCAATATTATATATTCTATCTGAGTTTTCTATTTTCGTGAAAATGGTATTGAGCGAGACCACGTGCTGGGAGGCTGGTCCCGGGGCTGCCGATTGGACGCACCCGATGTCTAGCATCGGCAGCTATGAAAACAACTTCACAGGAGCTCCGCCTGCTGAGAAAGCTGGACAGGACCAATCACCAGCTGATCCTACTGTTCATGCTGGAAAAATAAAATTTCGGCCTTGGCAGGAGTGAAACAAGGCGCCCGGAAACTTCCATCTGACGCAAGCTCACTCTGCTTCATCTATGAGCGAGGTAAGGCTACAGGTCAGACCAAAGGGCAGAAGGGCATCGGGAAACTGTCTGCAGTGCAGACAGGCGCGTGATGGAATCTTAGAAAAATAGGTATTTTTGCTGCTGAGGTTTATCAGGTTAACGTGGTGACAGAAGCAGAGCTGTTGGGGCAGTGGCGCCCAGCTAGGACATCAGTTGCCATGTCCGCCTCGCTGAATACTTAGATCTATCAACTTAGCACCATAGCAAAGTCAAGTGATTCTAAAAGTAGCTACAAAGTTACAAATATATATCATGAGATTATACAGCCATACTAAGTTTGATCTGAAATGTAAATTAACTTTATTTTAATTTGGAGGCTTCTAACTGTTTAACTCTTCTTTAATTTCACCACATGGGAAAATACCTAAATTCTAATGTAACTGCAGTGTGAGAACACGGTCTTGCAGAATGCTTCAGCAGCACTTGTGTTCTGAGGTAGACAGGTAATATTTACGCAAAACCCTTGTGTATAGTAACTCTAGAAATGATTTGGATGAATAGCAAACTCAGGAAACTGAATAATCCAAACAGTCCTGGGCTTAAATAGAGAGGTGAATTTTGATCAATTCCAAACAAAGAGCTTGCTTTTATTTTAGAAGGGCATACATTAAAGATTCAGTTAATTTGGATGTTTTATCCTTAGTAACATTAGGTCTCACTAGTCGCTGCTTCTGACACTGTGTAAGTGAAAGAGGAAGTAGGAGAAAAAGTGGGTGTTGATAAACCCAATCTCAACCCTCAAAGCAAATTCAAGAAAAATTCCAATTGCTAAGGCGAAGACTCAGAAAGCCTGGCCTAAGGGACACTAAGATCCTCATCTGCCCACCAAGAGCAGAGGTACTTCTAGGATTATAGGGTCCTACAATTCCCATGGGGCCTGGAAGGGCAGGGAGTGGGAGAGGTAAGAGGGCACCCAGACTGAGAGAGGTCCCTGGGAACCCCAGGACAGGACCCCTTCTCCGTACTCTTGCCTTCATACCCCTTAAGGGAGAATCAAGTTGGATATGCTGGCATCTTATTCTTTAACCCAACAACAACAACAACAAAAATTACATGTGAAAGGGGAGGTTACCAAATAGTATCCTGTCTGTGACCAAAAACGCAACCTCTGCTTAACAGGTTGCTCAGTTACCTTGCATGAAAAAGGGACCCAAAGAATGCATGCTAACCCTATGAGCAGGAAGGCAAGCCTGGAAATACTAACTACCAGGAACATGGAGGTTAGAGGCCACCTCCCAAGTGTCTTTACAAGGTCTCCCCACAGGATGGCTTGTGCTGTTTGATAGCGACAAACAGCCACCACCACATCTTGCCAGCAGAAGGAAAACAAAAAGGGAAAGGCAGGAACTTCAGTGATGGCCTTTCCAAGGAAAATTATTTCAAGAACTTTTCAAGAAGCCAGTGCTGCTCTGCCAGATCACTAGTTTGCCTTACTGAGGGTGCTGGAAGTGCAGCCACATGACACTGGGGGGTCACGAGGGTCCTGCCTTGCCCAGCCAGCACAGGCCATCATCCCAGGATGCACAGCACAAGACTTACACTTGGGAATGGGCCTCTGCCGTACTCTAGAAGGTGGGAAATTAAATACCATGGCTAAATAATAGTATTACTGCAAGCCTCTTTGGGTACGCTTTAAATTAAATTTTTATATATCTCTTAAGTCTTCAGGAAGCTAAAGGCAACATAAATATATACCATGAAAAGACTTTCAATAACTTAGGAAGGACTTAATGAAAGTACAAGTATTTCTGAGGCTTATCATGAAACCTAATCCACGAATTAAACCAAAATGGACTCAGATTCTCAAGACCTGGAAAGCAAGCAGAGGTGCTGATGTCAGACGTGGTGTGGGAACGTGCCCCCATTTCACTTATTCTCTGGCCTGTAGACCTGAAGCAGAGACGAGCGAACTGAACTGCGAAGTGTTTTCATCCTCTGTAAACGCGTGCTGGTAGTGTCTTGTTGGGAGTGGATTCTCTCATACAAAAGTTATAAATATTCTCTATTCAGAAATCTGGTCCACATGGCACCCAGAGGCAACATTCCACGACACATTTTGCCGTGTAGAGCACTGGGTGTGGGCTGAGTCTGGCTGGGCTTACAGCAAGTCCATCTTGGGTCTGTAGTGTAGCAGGAGGGGCGCCTTCTGCAAGACAAAAACAAAGGTGGCTGAGGGAGGTACAAGGGGCCTAGACTGCACTCAAACCACAGGCACACACTGTCCAGCAACGCCACAGCTGAATCCAGTTCTGGGGACAAGGAGTAATCGTCATTGGTCTTAGGTAACCCAGTGGTCACCTGTGTGGGCGTTTGGGGCTCATGACAGAGCCTGTGCAGCCAGAACCTCAACTTGCTCCTCCTGCCTACTAAACTAGCTCTGGTCTCTCCTATACAGTTTCTTACACTCTCCAACCCTTGTTCTGGTCAGAATCAACTACTGGTCATCCCGGTCTTTGGCTGGCCGAGTTGTCTCCGTCCCTTTCTTCCTGGGAAGCAACATGGCTAGAGGTGGAAGAGCTGCATTCCAGTCCTGGGCAGGGACCGCAACCCCAGTTTCCAGACTCAGAAAGGTACCCAAAAGTTTGAGTTTGCTCCAACTGTGGCAGCTACCACATCTGGTCCCCTGGACTCAGGGGATTAAGAGGGGTGGTGAGTAAAGACCCTGGCTGGGTGGATGATTCAAGAAAGACAGCGGTACCACAGCAGTGTCTGCAAACAGAAGACATGCATAGCAAGTAAGGATCAAGAGTCTATCTAAAACCTGGCATTCAAAAGAACCACCTAGTCTCATGCCAGGTGGTGGTAGTGCACGCCTTTAATCCAAGCACCCGGGAGGCAGAGGCAGGCGGATCTCTGTGAGTTCGAGGCCAGCCTGGTCTACAGAGCAAGATCCAAGACAGGCACCAAAACCACACAGAGAAGCCCCGTCTCAAGAAAAACAAAACAAAACAACAAAAAGAACCACCTAGTCTCACCTTGAATCTCCACCTTGTAACAACCACGAACTTGAGAGTGTGGTCTTTGCCCAGGATCTCTTCGTTGCATAAAATGTCCAGCTGGTGGGAGAAGGGGCTTCAATTAGGTCCATATTCAACCTATCTTTAGAATGAGTTCAACAGTGATAATATGAACACTACTCTCATACATCCTGAAACAAGCTCCTCCCCAGTCATGTGGGAATATAGCTTGCCTGCTTATTCCAATATAGAAGCCAGCTGCAAACATGAGGTATAACAGAAAAGGAGCATTTCTGTTAAGACCAAAACTTCTTCAGGGGTCAAAGATATAGTGGTGTACTTCATGGCTATGTTGCAGTGGTCCCAAGAGGCTCAGCCTAGTTGCTCTGAGCATCAATGATGCCTGCCCTGTCCCTACCCCTGTTCTGGGTTTCTCTAATGAATTTCTGGAGGCATCAAAATGTGGACCCCTCCCTGGATCCCCACTTACTGTACCTCAAGCCACTGTCCTCCCTCTAAGTGGTAGTGAGATATAAATTCCTGTGTTTACCCACTGACCCTTGAAGGGCCTAGCCACCATCAACAGTTCAGTAAGCTACAGAAGTGACTCCAGGTTACCCAGACAGCAAGGTGGGAAGGTATACCAAAGAAGTCACAAGACAATTTCTCTTCATACAAAACACAAAGCCTGGTCCACACAGAGCATATAGGACCTTACCACATAGAGCACACAGGGCCTTCTTCACATACAGCTGCAGGGATTGATCTACACCCACCTGCTGGCCTACACCATCATGGGTTTCAGACCAGGGTGCTTTCACCATGGTTGCCCTGCCTACTGTCCCTTACTTCTAGCTATCCTGTTCTCAATGCAGTGAAGGAAATGTGCTCTTGGACTTTTTCTCACTTATTTAATAGACTTTACTACTTAGAGAACAGTTTTAGGCTCCCTCGCCTCATCTTACATATACATATTCCACAGAGACTAGACTGTTATGGCATATGGGTTATATATCCTCTACTTCATTCAGTCTGTGAGGAGCCAGCCACCTGGCTGTCATCTTCCTGTAACAGTCTATTCCCATTGCACCTAGTTGTGGTTCTGTGTCTCCTCATCTGAAGTCTAATGCTTAGAGGTGTATCTGGCCAGCACTGGCCCTCCACTTCTCCAGGCTCACCTGGATAGCACTTGTCATTCTATAATCTGCACATGGGTGCTTGAGGAGGTACATGGTGATGTCTCACTATTTTTTAAATTTGTATTTCCTTAAGTGTGTGATCAATGACCCAGATGGTCTTGGTATCTCTCTAGGCAGAGGACAAAGGCTGTTCTCACAGGCCACATAGGAATGTGTGTTTCTTGTAGACAGACCAGTCTTTGGGTCCATGAAAGCTCAACTGTCCACTGTCATCTTTACTAAGTGGTGTTTACCTTGTGATACACAAACTGCATATAAGCTCCTGTCCCCAGCAAGGCATAACGCCCTCACCCAGTTCTTATGACTTGCCCTTAGTGCTTGTCCCCCTTCCTTATCCAATGTCCATGACAATGCTCCCCACACTTCACACAGCATCAGGGACTGCAGGGCTCTGAGAGCAGTGTGAGATCCACCGGGATACTCATGAGCTGATGCCAGTTGTAATGAAAATGCTTCACTTCTTGGTCCCCGTGGAGAAATGTTCCTGCACATGGAAGGCGGCCTCCCCTTGGACTGTCTGATGTTCCTGGCTCTGCACAGTCATAGAAGCCACTTCAAGTCAAGACGGACATCTTTACCTTCATAGGGTCCAAGTCTCTCCTCTACCTTATTCCCCCAATAAACCAAATCTAGACTTTCTTTTCTTTTTCCTGTGGGCTCCTGGTAGTGAGTATCAAGTTATATCCTCATTCTGTGTCTGCCACCTCCTTCCCAACCACTCATGTGGTTGGCTCAGGGTTGAGCATTGGGCTACTTGACAGTCCAAAACCCTCGTTCTTGGGTCTGATACACAGCTCTGAAGAGCACTGTGGCAAGACTGCCACGAGTGTCTTTCAGTGTGACTATAATTAAACAGCACAGACTGGGCAACTGATGAAGTTAATACGTTAATATAACAAAACACTAACATTTTAATATAACACAATTAACAGTTAATATAACTGGTTAACAGCTAATATGTGCTACAGGGTGGAATTCTGGTTATAATGTAAGCACTTGCTGTCACTGCAAGCTATAACAGAGTGAAGAAAGATTCCCCAGGTACCAGTCATGATTTAAACACCTCCCCAAGGCCCTGCCTCCCAGCACCATGGGGTTGAAGTGGAGTTTTCAGCACATGGACCTGAGGGACACTGAGTACAAGAAGATCCTCTTGCCCTATGGTTTCTAGGGTCTTGTGGCCAGGTCACTGCAGTCCTTGCCTCTGTTATCTCTATCTTGCTTCCCCTGACCTGTGTCTAAAATCTTCTTCTACTGCATACTAATACAGGATGCTTATCCCTGGGTTTAGGCTTAGTAGACAATCTGAGATGTTTCATCACAAAATCCTTAAGATGTTACATCTGCCAAGACCTTCTTCCAGTGGGGTCATATCCACAGGCTCCCTCTGGGACACAGGCTCAAAGGCTAGCACAGCTGCATATACCACTCTCCACACTATTCTCAACCACCACTCACATGTACCTGCTGCAACCTACTGGACCGTCTGTCTTGACAGGGGTCTATGTGCCCTCTAAGTCCTTTTCCACACAGCCTCAGAACTCTTTTGACCCTTCCTTGGTGCAGCAGGACCAGCTCCTGCTGTTCTTGCTCAAGTACCACACCAGCCTGGGTTTCTGAGCACATGTACATACAAGTCTCAGGCGTGAGCCCTAACGACAAGCTTTGGGTCTACTCGGGTTTCAGCTATTGATTTCTAAGTACCCACCACCTGTTCATCCATCCACCACCCCGCATTCATTAAATTAAAAAACAAAAGTTCTGGGATTACAGAAATGGCTCAGTAGTTAAGAGTACTTGCTCTACATAAGGCCCTGAGTTCAGATCCTAGAACTCACATAAAAATCTGGGCATGAGCCAGGCAGTTGTGGCACATGCCTTTAATCCCAGCATTGAGGAGCTGTTACACAGAGAAACCCTGTCTCAAAATACCCTGTCTCAAAATACCAAAAGTAAATAAATAAATAGAATCAAGTAAATAAATTAAACAAACAAACTGATTTCTATATAAGGGGCCAGCAAAATGGCTCAGTGGGTAAAGGCACTTTGTTGCCAAGCCTGACAACCTTTGAGTTTAATCACCAGGATTTCCATGGTGGAGGGAGAGAACTGACTTTTGCAAGCTGTCACTGCTCATGTGTACACACACACACACACACACACTCACTCACTCACTCACTCACTCACTCACTCACTAAATAAATCTAATTAAAAACATTAAAAAAAAAAATCTCCAAACAGCCAGGCAGTGATGGCACACACCTTTAATCCTAGCACTTGGGAGGCAGAGCCAGAGCCAGGCGGATCTCTGTGAGTTCGAGGCCAGCCTGGTCTACAGAACGAGATCCAGGACAGGCACCAAAACTACACACACAAAAAAAGAGGAATGTGTATGTCTTTGGCTGTTATTTTAACAAACAAGACAGGCAAAGAAGGATCCATCCTAGATCTCTGGCTGATGACTACCTCATTGAAGGAGGAGAGATTGAGCTTCTTGGCGATGAATTTCTTCAGGTGCAGCACTGTTGCTTGGGCTGAGCATCGGATCCACTTCCGCTTCAGGCCCCGTAGTTTGCTGCTATTGCATTCCAGACAGATGCTCACCTGGAAGAGAAAGGATATCAGGTCAGGACTGCCAACTCTCAGACTTTTCCTGGACGAGCACTAGTTTCTACATCTATGAGTACTGGTCTTTGAAATCAGAACAACATTGTACAAGGATTTCTACCTCAGTCATTTCATACCTCCTTTTAAAACCTCCTCAGAGTCTTTGTGATGCTGAGAAACACTCTAGCCTGTCAATTTTGGTCTTCTTAACTTAGTTACCCTGAGAGTTATGTGTCTGTATTTACCAAGGGCACTGAGTCCTTAGTGTTCTCAAGTGGCTACCCCTGTCCAGACAAGTCCTGAACTGAGCAAGGTTTGTGAGGGAAACAGGTGTGTTCTTGATAGAAAAGCCATGAGCAAAGCCTTGGCCTGACACTTAGATGGGTGCTCTGGATGGGCCATTATTTTCCAGAGTCAGAGTACAGGTGTGTGATGGAAACCTACAAGTGGAGTTAACTGTTGGATCCTAATGCAATGCAAATGGAGATCTGCTTCAGGGAGACAAAAAGCCTTATCCCAGGACTGTAGAGAAAGCATCTCCAACATGGGTTCATTCAAATTTCTGAAAATTCAGGTAAAAGAATTAAAAAAAGGAAAGTAACTGAAATATGTATCATAAAATCACAAGAAATAGAAAAGGAAGAATTAAAAACATAAGATACTGAGTAAAGAACATATTACAGGCATAAAAATACAACACAACTTCTACAATTAGTAAACACATTCACTGAAGCTAAAAACACTGGGTACCTTAACTACTCAAGACAAAAAAACTTTCTCAAAGATCATTTGAGGAAATTACTAGTGAGAATTTAAGTTCCCTGAAGGATGGAAGACCAGGATGCAATGATCAGATAAAAACAAAGGGGCTAGAGAGATGGCCCCTTTGTAAAGTACATGATGCTCTTCCAGGAGACCCAAGGGTTTAGTTCTCAGAACCCATGCTGGGCAGCTCATAACCAGCTGTAACTTGAGTTCCAGGATGCCTAATGCCTTCTTTTGGCTTCCACAGGCACCTGCACACATGGTGCACACACACACACACTCACACACACTCATACATTAAAGAGAAGGCCGGGCGGTGGTGGCGCACGCCTTTAATCCCAGTACTCAAGAGGCAGAGGCAGGAGGATCTCTGTGAGTTCAAGGCCAGCCTGGTCTACAGAGTGAGTTCTAGAACAGCCAGGACTACACAGAGAAACCCTTACTCAAAAAACAAAACAACAACAAGGAAAAAAAAAAAAAGAAAAGGGGGGCACAACTTAAACAGGAGGACAAATTTCTTGAAATACCTTATTAAAAGATAAAAAGAAATGATATAGAGGTGAGGTAGTGCATTGCTAAGACACATCAGTTGGATGCAGTGCATAGGCCTGTCATCCCAGTACTCGGGGAGGTAGAGGTAGGTAGATCAGTTCAAGGTCAACCTCAGCTACAGAGATTTTCAAGTCAGCTTGCTCTATGTGAAGCTCTGTCTCCAAAAACAAAACAAAACCAAAACCAAAATGAGAGGAGACACTGGCCAAGTGATCAGAAAATAGATTATTACTAAATCACATTACAGAGCAAGAATGAAAAAGAGCTCCTTTCAAACAACTATGGAAAAGAGTGGTTTAGGAAGATGGATAGGAAGGAGACAGGAGGAATCTTAGGGGCAAAGTGCTGACTATCATCAGCTGTGGATTTTTGAAAATGTACATATTCATTTAAGCAATTTGTAACCAGTAAAGTAAGAACATTTAACTTGCAAAACAGACATGACAAAAAAAAAAAAAGATTAAAGAAAACATTAATTCTCTGCCATCAACCCTACCTAGTACCAAAAAGGGAAGCAACAAGAAAAAAAATAAACATGTTAAGTTAAAGCAGAAATCAGCATCGATTTATCAGCAGTCATGGGAAATATAACTTGCCATCTAAATTTTCTAGGGACTGGAGAGATGGCTCAGTGATAAGAATACTTGCTGCTTTTGAAGAAGACTCAGGTTTGGTTCCCCGCACTCACATGAGAGCTTATAACCATCTTGCTTCTTGTTCCAAGGAGTCTTCGGGCACCAGGCACCCATGTAAGCAAAATATTCACATAAAAAAAATCTTTAAAAAGAGAAAAATTCTGGTTTGATTAAATAAAATCTAGTCAATGTTAGATATTAGAGGAAGATATTTAATAAATGAAATACCAGATTATTAACCAAAAGAAATCTGGCTTAAGTTAATAAGAGATAAGGCAGACTTTAATAGAAAAAAATATCCCTAAGAAAACATTCCCTAAGGAATGTTTATAAATTTACATGCACCAATTGATTGGAGCAGATGCAGAAACCCATAGTCAAACATTAGATGGGGCTCAAGGAATCCTGCAGAAGAAGGGAAGGGAGGATTGTAGGAACCAGATGGGTCAAGGACACTACAAGAAAACAGCCCATAGAATCAACTAACCAGGGCTCATATGGGTTCACAGAGACTGAACCATCAGGGAGCCTGTATGGGTCTGACCTAGGTCCTCTACATATGTTATGGTTGTGTAGAGCTTGGTGTGGGACTCCTAACAGTAGAAGCAGGGGCTGTCTCTGACTCTTTTGGGACTCTTACTGTGTTACCTCATCCAGCCTTAGTATGAGGGAATGTGCCTAGTCTCATTGTAACTTGATATGCCATGTTTGGTTGATAACCCTAGGAGGGCTGCCCTTTTCTGAAGGGAAACAGAGGAGTGGATCTGCGTGGGAGAGGGAAGACAGGGGGAAGGGTTGGGAAGTATCTTAGGGTTTCTATTGCTGTGAAAGGACACCATGACCATGGCAACTCTTATAAAGGAAAACATTTAATTGTGGTGGCTTGCTTACAGTTCAGAAGTTTAGTCTATTATCGTCATGGCGGAAAGCAAGGCAGCATGCAGGCAGACATGGTGCTAGAGAAGGAGCTGAGAGTTCTTACATCTTAACTCACAGGCAACAGGAATTGGTCTGTCTCACTGGGCATAGGTTGAACATATATGAGACTTCAAAGCCTGCCTCCACAGTGACATACTTCCTCCAACAAGGCAACACCTCCTAATAGTGCCACTCCTTTTGGGAGCCATTTTCTTTCAAACAACCATATGAGGAGAGGAGGGAGGGGGAAATGGTCGAGATATAATATATGAGAAAAGAATTTAAAAAAAATTGCACGCACCTAGTGACCTTTGTGAATGGACTGCAGTAGCCCCATTTGACACCTACTTAGCCAAAGGGCTGTAAGCTGTGAGCTATAGTGTGCTCTAGCCAGAGTCTGCATCTTTGTGAGGTATGTAGTCCTGTGCTTAGCTCTGGTTAGAGGACTCAGGTGTATTCAGGAAAGGTATAATCAAGGCCATGGACCCCCAGGGAGCGAGATGTCTGAAGCACACCTATGCTTCAGGTATGCTTCATTTGAGGAACAGAAACAGCAGAATGCATTCATTCCATAGGACTATGGGTCTGAGCCATCTGTGAGACAAGAGCAGGTGCCTGTAAAGTTTCACAAACAAGAAACTAAGACCTTGGAAAGGTGACCACCTGCAGCAGTCAGGTCTGAGATAAGACTCAGGAGGTGAGGCATCAGGGCAGATGGGTCAGGAGTAACTGATATGAATCTTTCCCACACAGGTACTGCTGTCCAGACTCCAAGGTGTATGTGGGGGAGGTTGAGACCTTAGAGTGGAGGACATGCTTTGTTACAGGTAACAGAATTTCTTGTCTGCAACAGAGATTGTTCAGGGAACCAGGCCACAGGATTTTACTTCCTGCCTCTCCCCTACCCCCTGCACTTGCTCCACATTCTGTGACGCCTTCCACTCTTGCCATGTAGCATCTGATCTAGATTTTACACCAGCTGCAAGAAACTCAAAGGCAGAATGCTGCCTCCCCACGGGTGAGGGCAGCACTACCACTGCTGTCCTCTGGGACTGAAGAGGTGGGCAAACAGCTAAAAAGCTACTGTGTACAGAGGCTGCTCTGGGAAGGTCTTTCTATGTAGAAATTAAAGGAGAATTCAGAATGAAAATAGACTGAATTGAGGTAGATGAGTTTGAAACGGGGGGGGGGGGGGGGGGGCACAGAAAGAGACCTGGTGCTTCTAGGTGTTCTTGCAGGAGGTGACAGCCTATCCTTCCATCCCTGCAAAAGAGCCCCATGAAGAGAAGAACAGGGATCAATGTAAGTTGGGGACCCCTAAAGCCCATAATGGCTGTTCAAAAAACAAACAAACAAAAAAACACCCAAAGCTCCATCATAGTAGACATTGGGGAGCTAAGGGGGGGTCTCTGTGGAAACAAGACTCACATTTCCACCCCAGCTGTCCCTTGACCACAGGTGGGGTTTCTGGGTGTGAGAATATCTTGTAGAAGGCATCTCCTGAGGAAATAGCTTGAGAGACAGAGACAGAGACAGAGAGAGAGAGAGAGAGAGAAGTGATTAGAGCCACCTGCCCACTCACCAACCACCTGCTACTCAGGCTGTCCCAAAAGAAGTAACCCAGTCTTAGGAAGAGACTTGCAGCAATACATGTCTCATCTACAGAGAAAGAATGTGGCACAGCTAACAGCCCTGCCCAGATGGCCTTTTCACTGTGAACAAGGGCAAAAGAAAGGAAAAAGGGACCCAAGTAGTTCTCAACTTGGGGCAAAGTTGAGAGGAGGAAGAGAAATGAAGAGCAGAAGGAATAAAGGTTCATCGTGTGGAACAGCAACAACAACCATGAGGCAGATTCATAGATAGCTGGGAACTCCCAAAACAGAATTAAGACTGAATCAGGTGGGGGGCTTGATCACCTACAGATAGGTGAGGCTCCCACAGAAAGAGCCCCTTCAATCCCTTGCCCCAGGAAATGGGAAAATAAAAGTTCTGTCAGTTCTTCAGAAAGCCTGATGTGGAGTATAGAAACTTGATCTACTCTTTGTTTTGAGACAGGGTCTCAGTATGTAGCTATGAACTCTATATGTAGACAAGGCTAGTATTGAACTCAGAGATCCACCTGCCTCTGCATCCTAAGTGCTAGAATTGGAGGTGTAAGCCACCACTCCTGGCTTGATATATACTTTCTGTACTTCTCAGGCATCCACTAAACTTGTCTCCCCAGTAAGGTCATGCAAATCATTTACTGGCCACAAGCCTGTTCCTGGGGTTATTTAGTAGTGAAGACAGGGGACAAAGTTGGGGCAATTTCTATTCAGAGAGAGGAAGAGGAAAGAGGAGTAAGTACAGTCCGAGAATTCAGAGCCCACCATGAACAGGACACCATCCAACTCCCTGATTGACCAAACACAAGAGTTGGAGTCAAGCCATGGTCCAGAGTGGTCAGGGCTCTCCTGCTTTACCCAGCTGTGGTCACAGAGAGGTCTAGACCTTTCTGCCATTGAGTGCCAGTAGATGGTCCTGCCTAAGCTAACAGGGAACACAAGAGGAGATAGACTGAACATACACATGGGGTAGGCAGTTTGCCTTTTAATGGTTTCTTTTGTTTTCCTTTTTGGTCCTGGGTTAGGGGTGGGGGTGGGGGGGAGACAAACTTACGGCCTTGTGCATGCCAGGCAAGCTTTCTACCATTGAACTACATCCTTAGCTCTCTTAGTGTTCCATTTTTCTTTCCTCTCTCCTTCCTTCCTTCTTGAGATAGTCTCATTTTGTAGCTCTGACTGGAATGGAACTATGTACAACCAGGTTGGTGTTGAACTCACAGAGAGGTCTGCCTGCCTCTGTTCCCATCCCCCAAGTGCTGCAATTAAAGGTATGAGCCACCATGCCTTGTCCATTTTCTGTTCTTAATATTTAATGTTTAAGACACAATCCAGTTGAAAAGAATGTCTTAAAAGATACAAGACAACCTGGTGGTGGTGGTGCACACCTTTAATCGATAAAATTATTTTGAATTTAGAATTCATTGTGAATGTGGACAGTAATAAACACTCCAACACACAAGAACTTGAAATGTTTACTATCCACACACTTGTTCTGAAATGACATATAAAACAGAACCCACAAAAGAGAAAGACTGAAGATAAATCCAACATTGTGGGAAAATAAAACAAACACCCAAAGAGCTGGACATGGTGACACAGACCTCTAATCTTAGCTACTCAGGAGGTTGAGAAAAGAGTATCCTGAGTTCAAGGCCAGTCTGAACAACTTAATGAGAACCTGTCATAGAATGAAAAGTAAAGAGTGAGAAGAGGGCTAGAGATGTAACTCAGTAGTAAAACACTTACCTAGAATGTGTGAAGCTCTCAGTTGTACCCTAGCACCACAAACAAAACTAATACCCAACTCAACAACAGCATGAAACACAACTAAATCTATACAACTATCAGTTTGGCATCTAAGTTTTACTGTTGGAGAAGAGTTCTGGGAATGCAGCTTTCTTGGTTAAATGCTTGCTTAACAAAGCACTAGGTTTGATCCTTACAACATAACTGGTACAGGCTGTGCAGACCTGTAATCTTCGCACTTAATTAAGGAGTGGACGCATGAAGATCAGAAGTTCAAGATCATTCTTGGTTAAACAGTGAGCTCATGGCTAGAATGGTTTATGTGAGACCCTGTCACAAACAAACAACCTCCCCCAAACCAAACCAACTTTATTTCGGCTTGGTTAAATTTTTCTTTTTTAAGAAACTTTCTTTTTCTTTCTTTCTTTATTTTTTAAAGCTATTAATTCTTTCAGAATTTCATACAGTGATTTTGGTCATTAAAATATTTTTAAAGTTTTGCTTTTTATTAAAAAATTATTTTATTATTTTGTATGGTGTTTTGGCTGTATGTACATCAGTGTATGTGTATGTCTGGTGCCTTCTGAAGCTGGAAGACAGCACTGGATTCCCTAGAACTGGAGTTACAGACAGTTGTAAACTACCATGTGGGTGTTGGGAATTGAACCTGAACCTCTGGAAGAGCAGCCAGTGTCTTAACCTCTGAGATCTCTCCAGCCCTTAAAGTCCTATTTTTTGAAGAGAAGGTCTCATTCAGAATGTCCTCAAAATGGTGATAATCTTCCCACCCCAAGTGCTGGGATTATAGGTATTGAGTCACCAGGTTATTCCAAAATTTTAGTAAAAATAAGCAACAGTTTATGGAATAACAGTAGTGGGAAATAAAATTAAAAATTACAATGACCATGACTCTACTCTGAGAAGGCTGCTCATGCTTTTGGATGTGTCTTACGTTCTCCTGACATCTCTCTTTCTCTTACCCCTTATGCCTAAGCCTATACTAAAATCAAAATAACTTCATTAAGCCCAACTCTGATTCATAAAAAAATATTCTGAAACAAAGCATTAGATTACTTAAAAATGTAAACTTAAGCATGTTCGAAAATTTAAGAGTACCATGAAAGACTAAAAAGACACAGTATTTCCAGATTACTGGGTGAGATGAAACAACCTAAGGATGGGACATTAGAAAGGGAAAAACAAGACAGCTACTCCAATGGACACAACTGTTAAATAGGATCTTCAAGATGTGCTTAAAAATGCAACATAAAATCCTATATTACATACATACCTAAAGCATCAGGACATGGAAAGGTCTAGAGAGAAACCAAAGAAAGTGGCAACATCAAAGCCTGAAAAGTCAGGAACCAAAGCAAAGAAAGGGTACAGAAAAGGAGAACTCAACTGGGAGATAGCACATTCAAGAACGTGGGCCAGCCACAGCCAGTGTTCCCTAAGACAAACAACTCCAAGGACCACAGAGAGAGTCTGGCCAGAAAGCAATGATGATTCAGGGGACACTAGTAAGAGAAAATAAGTGTGAAACCAACACTAATTGATCCTTAGCTGGCTTGGTACTTTATTGTCCATCACATGCTTCAACTGTACCCCACAGAAGCCTTGGGAAGACATAAGCACCATCCATTTCACAGGCAAGGAAACAGACACAGGCAGAGTGTCAGTTTATGAAAGTAATTGCAGCTTAAGGTTAGGGTTAGGACATGAGAAGATGAGGCTATAGGTCCCATGTGTTTAACCACATCAGTAACTTAAAGAATAGTTTTTCTGGGCTCTCTGCACAACTGGACTATGAGGGTTTATCTTGGTTGTCAATTTGACACACCCACCTGGTAAGAAGGAACCTCAACTCAGGAATGGCCTCCTTCAACTGCTCTATGGGTGCTGGGGAATATTATTTTAAGGTGTGTTACTTTTGTCTATGTTGCATTTGTTTAATTCTGTGAAGCTGTGTTACTGTGCCTTTCTAAAACACCTGATGGCCTAATAAACTTCTGAACAGCCAATAGCAAGGCAGAAGAAAAGATAGGCGGGGTTGGTAGGCAGAGAGAATACATAGGAGAGATCTGGGAAGAGGGATTGAAAAGGGATCTAGGAGCCAGAGAAGGAGGAGGTCTCTAGGGGCCAGCCACCAGCTACAGATTAAGCCATGGAGTAAGAGTAAGATACAGAAGTAAGAGAACGGGAAAAGCCCAGAGGCAAAAGATAGATGGGATAATTTAAGGAAAGCTGGCAAGAAACTAAGCCAAGCTAAGGTCAGGCATTCCTAAGTAAGAATAAGCCTCTGTGTGATTTATTTGGGAGCTGGGTGGTGGGGCCCCTAAAAGAGCAAAGACAATCAACAACATATGGGCACATCTGTAGGGAATTTTCTTTATTGCTAACTGATAGAGGTGGGGCCAGACTACCGGGGTAATACCACCACTTAATAGGTAGTCCTGTGTTGTGCACGAAAGCTAGGTGAGCAAACCAAGGAAAGGAAGTCAGCAAGCAGTGTTCCTCTAGGGTCTCTACTTCAGTTCTTGCTTCTAGGTTCTTGCTTTGGCTGCCTTCCATGATGGACTTGTAACCTGTGAGCCAATATATTCTTGCCTTCTCAAACGACTTTTGGTCAGTGTTTTATTACAGCAACTGAGAGCTAACTAAGAAACTGGTACCAGGAACTGGTACTGTGATGGACCTGACTCTGTAGCTTTAATGTCTTGGACTGTTTTATGGGATGAAGGCAGAAAATTTTGAAGCTTTGGGCTGGAAAAGCCATTGAGTGCTCAGGGCTTCATGAACTGTTGGAAGATAATTTGAGAGAAATGCAGACAGTGAAGGCCTGGCTAGTGAAGTTTCAGAGAGAAATGTGAGAGTAGCTCAAAGACTCCATGAGAGGGAGAGGAAGACTGTGTGTGTGTGTGTGTGTTTGAGACGGGGTCTCACCATGTAGCCCTGGCTGTCCTGGAGCTCACTATACAGACCAGGTTGGCCTCAAATTCAGAGGTCCACCTGCCTCTGCCTCCTGAGTGCTAAGATTAAAGGCATGAGCCACCATGCCTGGCCTTTAATGTTTATATGATATTTTTCATTAAGAATTTGTGATTTCTGGTCAGTTGGAACTGAAGAACAACTGTGATTAACAGACCAGCACCACTGAAGTGAAACCTTTTGCTTTACTGGGACAATCAATGCTGGTTAGCTGGGGCTAAAAATATCAGCTGTGGCCAATAAGAGACCAGCATCATGGAGGTGAAATCTCCTTCCAAGTATTTCCTTAGGGTCACACACAGAAACTATGGTCCATTGTGGGGGACCAAGGCTGCACATTAAGCTGGCAGCAGACTTTAGCATATGATGTGGAAGTGTCAGGCATGTACAGGTCATAAAGAGCAATTGAGGCTTGGCACAGTGTGGCAGGGCTGGCATCTCCCTAAAGACAGGCCAGAGAGTGTGTGTGTGGCGGGTGGCAATCAGCGAAGGTGCAGCCTCAGTTACAGTGGAAACTCCAAGACTGAAAGAGTCATGGAGAGAATCTGAGGTTTCGTACCATGTGTAAGTATTGGAGTCCTCCGGGTGAGAGGCCAGGAGGGCTACTGATGAAGATGCAGCCTCAGTTGCAGTAGACTTCTGCAAACTGGAGATACTAGGACAGTGGGAAGAGAGGCAAGTGTGGAATGGAGTTGGCCTGAACCTACCCTGAGACAACTTGTGTGTGCTACGGATGACAGAGTCAAAGAAGTGGAGCTGCCCAAGTCCTTTGGAACCCACAAGAGTCTGAGACCAAGATGCCAGACATTGAACTATAAGATTTTGGAGCTACACTGCTGGACTTTGGTTTTCCCTTGACTGTGATTACTTTGTTGTTGTTTGTTTTTCAAGATAAGGTTTCTCTGTGTAGCCCTGGCTGTCCTGGAACTTGCTCTGTAGACCAGGCCAGTCATGATTCAACTGCCTCTGCCCACAGTGCTGGGATTAATAGCATGTGCCACCACCACCCAGCAACTGTGATTGTTTCTATAGCCTGGTTCTTTCCTTTTGAAACAAGAATGTATTTAACTCAACTCTGATTTTACAGGAGCGCAGAATTAAGACTTTTGACTTTTAAAGAGACTCATTGAGCTATCTTTTCAGTCCCCAAGACACTGAACTTTTAAGTGATGAAACTTCTTAAACACCGTGGGACTTTAAAGTTGTACTGTATTTTATATTCTCATATCAACATAAGATCCTAGGACAAACAAACAAGGAAAGGCTATGGTTTAATAGTGATATGTTTGTATGTCAAGTTGAGGAAGAGTAGACTTGTTATGGCTAATCTTGATTGTCTTTTTGACACATCTGGGAAGAAAGAACCTCAACTCAGGAAATGACGACATCAAATTGGTCTGTGGGAATGTCTGTGGGGCATTTTGTTGACTGCTAATTAATGGAGATAGGCCCAGCCCACTGAGGACAGTCCTACCCTAAGGAGGTGGTCCTGAGTTGAATAAGAAATCTAGGTAAGCAAGCCAGAGGAAGGTAGTCAATAAGCAGTGTCCTCTGTGGTCTCTGATTTAGTTTCTGCCTCCAGGTTCCTACCTTGAGATCCTATCTTGGCTTCTCTTGATGATGGACCATAAAGTGAAAAATGAAACAAGCCTCTTCCTCCCCAAGTTGCTTTTGGTCATGTTGTTTACCACAGCAACAAAAGAGCAAACCAGAACCTGGACACTGGAGGAGCATGGACTCCATGCAGAGATCAGCACAGACAGCATCCTCTAAATATGAGAGAAAGGAAATAAGAAGTACTACAGCCAAAGCAGGGTATTCAGGTGGACACTTGAGAACACTTATCTAGAATGGCAAGATGATGGCCTTCATGCCTCTCCAGAAATAGGATTGTAAGGCACAACTTGTCAGTGCCAGGGATGTACCCAAGGCACCCAGGAAGTGCACAGCCTGTGTGAGATCAAGAATATACACAGAGTTTAGCTCCAAAGGCTAGACCAATACAAAAAGCAAAAACAAAATTCACTCTTCACATATGCTTTAAGAAACAAACAAGTAGTTACTATGTCTTCTGATAGGGCCAAGATCACCCCGCCATGTACAGCAATCTCATGGCTGTTGATGCACATTCATCTCCCAGTAAGCTGTACAGTGGCTGTTTCCTGTCAACCTTGGCATCATGTCTAAAGTCAGACTGGGGAAAGGAGCTCTCTTTTCCAAGGAAATCATACCAAAATTTTTATTGGTGGTGTGTGTTGGTTCTTTGCCAATTCCCAACATATACTAATTATTTCATGCTGAGCCAGTCACTCATGGAGCAAAGTAAGTTCTGTTTTCAGTAGACTGTCTTAGGTTTTATGTAAGACAAAATTACCTAGGAATAATAGCATCTTTGTTCCTCTTTAAGTGCCTCATTCTTGTTTCCCTGCCATTGGGAGAGGACTTCTAAACACAGAGCCAATCAGTCATGGCATTTCCTTACTCCTTGTTTTAGTAAGACAATGATCCTATTTCATCAAAAGCATCACAACTGTTAGAACTCACAAACTAGGAAGTTCTGTAGACAAGGATATGGAGTTTTATGATATGGTTTTTGTTTGTTTGGTTAGGTTTGGGTTGTTTCTTTTCTTTTTCTTTCTTTCTTTCTTTTTTTTTTTTTTTTCAGCTGATAATGTGGCAAATGAGACATGGAGAGTCCTCAACATTGCATGCTTACTTCCCTTCATCGTGCTGATGGGTCACTTCCCTTGGGGGCACAGCAGAGAAGGTACCAAACCACCAATAGTGAGTGTTTGCAGTGGGCTGTATAAAACATAATCTAATTGTGGACTGTAATTCTGTATGTCTGAAATGCTTTACAGTTACCATGTGCTGCTTTGGTAATTAAAACAAATAAACAATAGGAATATAAAGAAAAGTTAAGGAATTAACAGGAGGAAAACTTTATGATGTTTTATCCTGTTACAATTTCATGAGACACTGAAGTATGGAAACACGGGAATGAACTGATGCCAGAAAATTTACAGAGGAGGCATTTTCACCTGCTCGTCACTCCTGTGGTAATCGTTGTCCTCCTCCTGCTTCTCTTCTGCTGTCTCTTTATTGGAACTGTCGTCTGCTTTGGTTTCACCTTTTAGCACAAATAGAAAATGTTGTACAGGTTGAAATATCTCTATTCCAAAATTCAAAAGTTCTAGTATGTAAAACTTTTTGAGGTGTAAGTGTAAACTTTTATACTTAACCCCATATGACAGGTTGTATGTAGAAAAAGGTGGAATTAAAATATTATATGCAACTTTACCAAAATGGAAAAAAAAAATCCAATACTGAAACACTTTTCGCTCCAAGCATTTTGGACTAGCAAAACCCATATTAAGAAATCCAAAATGTTATAATATTTGTAAAAGTTCACAGTATACTAAAAATGATGTTGATATTCATTGTATTGAGAGCATACATACGTCCAGTGATAGCAATTAAAACCATTCTGCATGTTTGCTAAGGAACTAAGCAACTCTGTGGTATGAGGACCTATGGCTGCAGCTGGGTGAGGCAGATTTTGGATTATGTGTCTTGAGAGACTTGTGGATTTGGACTAATATGTCTTAAGGGATTCAGAAGATGGAGACAGTGACCAAAATTGGTGAGCACAGCAGAGACAAGCCTCTGGGACCACTCAGTACTCACCACAGCAACCTTACTTCTATAAGTAGTCTGGCTCATGGAACCTTACTGTTTGGACAGATACTCAGGACCAGATTCTTGCTTTTATCCACCCTACCCACTCTCACCCATGCCTAGTCTGGCTCCGATAGGAACCTGGGCACCAACTCCCCTTAGGCTCTTAAGCATATACAGGTGGTCTTGACATTTCTCAGGAACTTACATGGTCCTAGTAGCAAAGTGTCAGTACTCAAGATTTAAATAATTTATTAAATACAGACTTAAAAGTACCAATTAATTTTATGCCCAAATCCAACTACCATTTGGCCTTTTTATCATAAAGCAAGCAGAGTCAGAATCTTAAGGATATCTACCTTCTACAGTTTTTTCCTAGGCCCTCTGTCCAATTCTGTTCTCTTCCACATGACCCCTAGGCATTTTCTAGTATCTCTTGTAGTCTAACCCACATGTCCAGCTACCAGGGTTGATGAAGAGCCTTTTCAACAACCATCAGAAAAAATGGTCAAAACCCACCTAAGCCTTGAGACAAAGTGCTCTGCAGGGGAAAGCCTGATAAATGAGCGTCTGAACTGCATGGTGGTCTAATGCAGCTACTCACCATTGCGGGGATCTAAGTGCTGTTTTGCTGAGCACGCCTCCCCCTTGATGTCACCTGGTACCTCCATGCCCAGTTTGTGATAGAATTCCCTCTGTTTCCTCATTTCCGCTATTAAGAATGGAGACAATTTTAATATTCAGTAGGAAAGGACTTAAATAGTAAAACTGCTCACTAATGTCACACAAAGAAACTTGCAGAGTTAGATGAGTCTGAAGGATGATACTAGTAAGAAAATAAGCACAGGTCAGAACGAAAAACCTTAATGCCCTAGTTGCAGGTGTTTGAGAACATTGAGACAGGACACAGGTGTGCAGAACTGGTACAACAAGATAGGCTCTGGAGCTGTAGGGATCTTGTTCCAGGACTATGACCCAACCTCCTCAGCCCTCTAAGATGGTGTGGGGTTGTTCATCACCTGGAGCATGATAGATCCTAGGGAGGTAGTTTGAGGGGCTCCCTAGAGTGTGAGAGACCCTGAGGAGGTGGCCCAGATGACCCTTCATACATCATCACTAACAATGAGGCTGCTAGTGCATTCCTATGTACATATGCCATTTTGGCACAGGCAGCTTGGCAATCCACACATACTGCCAAGTGCTCCCACTGTCCCTGTAGCCATGATGGTCACAATCTAGAACCATATGGCTGCCATCAAGTGCAGAAGAATTCTCACTAGGCTGAAGGTAATAGACATACCTGGAAAACAAGGACAGACCCAGAACAACCCTGTCCTGGAAACCTGTGTTTGTGTGCCAAGGTCCCTTGGTCACATCAGAGACTGGCAGTGGCCAGTGGTCATGTCTGTCTTGTACTGGGTGAAGACTGCCTCCAGTGGCTGTGGGCAGCAGTGGCCATGAAAGAAATGTAAGAGAAAGGGGAAGCAGAAACTTCCAGACTACAGAGAAAGTTTATTCTTAAAGGCAGGCATCTAAGTCATGAAGCTGTCCAGGGTTTCAGATTACTATGCTTCTCTGGATCATTATCCAATAAAGCAGCATGGTCTGTCCTTAGATGGTCAGCATACAACCCCCACTGGCTAGACCAGGTTGATACATTGTACTTGGAGGAAATTATAAATTACATGAGACAAAAGCAGCTTCTGACTTTCAGCAAAAGCTCCATTCATGAGACTAAAATTCAGACCCAAATGACATGCATCAGATCCTGGTCACTGCTCAGAATACAGACGGCAAAGGAAACTTAAAATGATTTGTTCAAATCAAAAATTTACAAGTAACTCTATAAAAGATACTTTACATGTAGTCAACCAAGAAATGATTTTTCGGGCTGGAGAGATGGCTCAGTGGTTAAGAGCACTGGCTGCTCTTCCAGAGGTCCTGAGTTCAATTCCCAGCAACCATATGGTGGCTCACAACCATCTGTAAGATCTGGTGCCCTCTTCCGGCCTGCAGGCAAACATGCAGGCAGAACACTGTATATATAATAAATAAATAACAAAATTAAATTTAAAAAAATCTTATAAAAAAAAGAAATGATTTTTCATTAAACTTTTTAAAATTTTACTTATTTTTTGAGACAGGGTCTTACTAGGTAGCACTAGCTGGCCTGGAACTCATTGTGTAAACCAGGCTAGCCTCTAAGTCACAGAGATTACTCTGCTTTTGCCTCCTGAATGCTGGGGTTAAAAGCATGTGCCATCATGCCTGGCCTTATTAAGCTTTTCACCTGCACATTTATCTTTCCCTATAGATCTGGAACCTCTAGAGAGCCCAGAACATGTTCTGAACATGTCCAGCCTGAACAGATGCTTTGCAAAACCTGACTGTACACATATGAAGATGTATAAGCTGTGAACCTGGTCAGAAAAGGAGTCCTTCTAGAGTGGAGGAAAGGAAGGGCTTAGCCCAAGAAATGTTCTTGGACCAGAGAGATGGCTCAGTGGTTTAAGATGCCTGTCACCAAGCCTGACAACCTGAGTTTGCTACTGTGACCCACATGGTGGAAGGAAAGAACTGATTGCCACAAGTTGTCCCAACTTCTATATCCAACCACAGCACATACATAAGGGAACACAGGTATCCCCACATGTACACATATATACATAAAATAAATAAATGAAAAAAGAGAGGTTCCCATATACAAGTGTATGAAAGGCAACCCTGAAACCAGAGCATGGAACGATTTCTGACAAAGGGAATTCACCCAAAGGGGCCTCAAAAAGAGCTGTGACCTTAAGACCAAAGGCCCAGAACATCAACGGCAGAAATAATTCAGCTTCTATCACCATGTTTACTGCCTATTTCCTTATTTTCCACCTATAATAATAAAAAGGTGGAACAATAATACCCCAGTATGTGGTTTGAATCTGAAATGTCTTCTGAAGGCTCATTTTTAAGGTTGCCAACTATGGGGCTCTTGGGAAGTGACTGGATCAGGAGAGCTTTAACTTCAATGGATAATCTCATTGCATTACTGACAGGTGTAAAAGGCAGGGCCTAGCTATAGGAAGCAGGCCCCTGGGCATGCTTCTAAAGAGGATCTTGCTCCTAGTCCTTCTTGTCTGTTTTTGCTCCTCTGTTTTCTGGCCACCATAAGGTAAGCAACTTTGCTCTGTTATACCCTTCCACCATGATATTCTTCTGCTTCACCATGGCCCACAAATAATAGAACCAGATGACCATGAACTTAAAATCCTAAAACAGTATGACAAAACTAGTTCTCTAAGCCGGGCGGTGGTGGCGCACGCCTTTAATCCCAGCACTCGGGAGGCAGAGGCAGGCGGATCTTTGTGAGTTCGAGGCCAGCCTGGTCTCCAAAGCGAGTTCCAGGAAAGGCGCGAAGCTACACAGAGAAACCCTGTCTCGAAAAACCAAAAAAAAAAAAAAAAAAAACTAGTTCTCTAGGGTGTTGGTCACAGAAAAAAAAAAAAAAAAGTCTAATATGTCCAATGTCAGGTATATACAAATATAGAAACATTCTCAGGAATGTTGGCACAAGCCTATTAATACCAGCACTTGGGAGGCAGACCCACGCAGATCTCAATGAATTCAAGGCCAGCTAGAGCTAGTCAGATCCTATCTACAAAACAAACAAAACAAAAAAACCACCTAAACAAACAAGCAAACAGATACAGAAACATTAACTGGAATTTTCTGGCATTATATATCTAAAATACATTAAAATTTAGTCAACAACACAAAAAAATTCTGTTAGTAATCTATCCTAAAGGTAAGCAGGTCATCTTGTAAGGAAGTCTTACTTGTAACACTGGAGGATCACACACAACTTAAGTGCTGCATGATAAACAGAGCTGAGCCAGTTAAACTTGGTCTAAGGTACATATCTCCTCTGCTCAGCAGACATCCCTACAGAAGCTGTGACTATTTCAGCACTGTCCAGAATCAACAGGTGCACCATGAGACCAGAGTAGGGTCACTACCCCAAGGAATCTTAGGCAGCCACTGCAAACAGTGCGTGTGGCAAGGAGCATAACCAGAGTTATAGAAAATACAGACTGTAAACTGGCTCAGGCTCTGCCAGTGTAATGCCCACACACTCAAAAAAGAAACAAAGGATTCTCTCGGAATTTAGAAGCAGAATGGCATCTGAGACTCTACAACTATTCCCAATAAAACACTCTGCCAATGAGTTGACTTGAATTAGGTGTGTCTGCTAGGCCCATAGTGGGTGCAACCCACTGTGGAAAGGCTGAGTCACACACACCAACAGCAAGCCAGACTATGTATACCAGCTCCACTCAGCATCAAGCCCCAGCTGGCTGCAGGTTTTCTATGTAAAGAAGCAAAGCAAACCTAAAGCTCTGTGACTGGAGGGCAAAACTGAGATGCCTCTAAAAGCTCAGTAACAGAAGAAAAGCAAATTCAGTACTAAGGGACTGGAGATGCAGTTTAGCCACAGAACATTTGTCAATCAAAATACAGTAAAGACAATGAAGTATAGTTTGCTTTTGTTTTTAATGTAAGCTCACAGATAAGAAGAATGGAATCCTTTTGGGGGACAATACTGATTCAATTGTGGTTAAAAGTTATTGCTTCAGTTCCTCACTCCATCCCTTTGTCTCACCTACCAACACCTAAGGCAGTCTTTCCCTGGAAACCTACTGAATACACTGGCCAGAGAGACAGGTAGTCACTCTCCTTGGCATCCTCCAATTCCAATTCTGCAGTCACAATTTCAGCTCAGCAGCAGACCACCTGTGGGGCCAGTCTTCTCTTCTTCCATTCACTATGGACTCCACAGAGCCCTATGGCAGACCCAGCTTTCTCCCCTCCTGTGAACCCTCCCCATCCATCCCTCCCCACCCTTCTATCCAATCCCCATTCCTGAGTGTCAGCTCCCAATACCTAGAAACAAGTTCTACCCAGGGACCCCCAGTGGCCACACCTTACAGGGATTCAGAAGCACTCCCTACCAGGAAACCTACAGCCACCACACACTCTTAAGATCTAGAGAGGGCAACAGAAGTTAAAAAAAAAAAAAAAAGGAAAGCCCACTCAACAAAGACAATACTAGATGTCAACAAACTAGAATTGCAATTATTCCAAACCCAGATGCCTAGACACCAAGATAAAAACATAATAATTTCTATCCTGACTCATTTTTCATTCAGTAGGGAGTTGTGCAGTTTCCATGAGTTTGTAAGCTTTCTGTTGTTGATATTCAGCTTTAATCAGTGGGGTCAAATAGGACAATATGTCTCCACTAAAGCCCAGCAACCCTACTACAGTAGTCCATGAGAAATGTGATATAGCTGAAGCACAAGACAAGGACTTCAAAATAGCCTTTATGAATATGCTCAAGGACCTTAAAGATGATATGAATAAATCCATTAATGAAATCTATGAAAATATAAATGAATGATGGAATGAAATGAAGAAAACTATTCAAGTTATGAAAGCAGTAATGGAATCAATAAAGAAAACCCAAACTGAGGGATATGGAAATGTGGTGATATTGTGTTCCCCAATATATCATGCACCCTAATAAATTTATCTGGGGTCAGAGAACAGAACAGCCACTAGACAGACATGGAGGCCAGAAAATGGTGGCACTCACAACTTTAATCCTAGCCTTCTGGAGGAAGAGATCCATTTGGATCTCTGTGAGTTCAAGGCCACACTGGAAACAGCCAGGCATGGTAACTCATGCCTTTAATCCCAGGAAGTGATGGCAGAAAGCAGAAAGGTATTTAAGGTGTGAGGACCAGGAACTAAGCTTTTAGGCTTTTGAGCAAATGGATCTCAGTTCAGCTGAGATCCATTTGGATGAGGACTCAGAGGCTTCCAGTCTGAGGAAACAGGATCAGCTGAGGAACTGGCAAGGTGAGGTAGCTGTGGCTTATTCTGTTTCTCTGATCTTTCAGCATTCACCCCAACACCTGGCTCCGGGTTTGTTTTTGTTAATAAGACTCTTTAAGATTCATGCTACATGGAAATGAAAAATTCAGAAACTCAAACAGGAACCGCAGAGGCAAGCCTCACCAACAGAATACAAGATATGCAGGAGAGAATCTCAGGCACTGAAGACAAGGTAGAAGAACTGGATGCCTTGGTCAAAGAAAATGTTAAATTGAAAAAACTCCAGGCACAAAAACATCCAAGAAATCTATGACACTATGAAAAGACCAACTCTACATATAACAGGAATAAAGGAGAAGAAACCCAGGTCAAGGGCATGGATAATATTTTCAACAAAATCACAGAACTCTTCCTTAACCTAAAGAAGGAGGTGCCTATCTAAGGTAAAAGAAGCATACAGAACACCAAATAGACTGGATAAGAAAAGAAATTCCCCATGACACATAATAATCAAAATACTAAACATACAGAACAAAGAAAGAATATTAAAAGCTGCAAGGGAAAAATGATCAAGTAATACATAAAGACATATATTAGAACAGCACTTGACTAGTCAATGGAGACTCCAAAAGCCAGAAGGACCTGGAGATGTTCTACAAACTCTAAAAAACCACAGATGCCAGCCCAGACTACTATACCCAGCAAAACTTTCAATCACAAGAAATGATTAAATCACAAGAAAGACATTCCACAATAAGACCATATTTAAGCAGTACCTATCTACAAATAGAGCTCTTCAAAAGGCACTAGAAAAAAACCTTCAATCGGAAGAAGTTAACCACACCCAAGAAAACACAAAGAATATATAATCTAAGACCAGCAAATCAAAAGGGGTGGGGTTCTACACCACCACAACAAAATAACAGGAATCAACAGACACTGCTCATTGATAACTCTCAACATCAATGGTCTCAATTCCCCCAATAAAAAGACACTGACTAACAGACTGGATACAAAAACAGGACCATTCCTTTTACTGCATCCAAGAAATATACCTTAACATCAAGGACAGAAATCACCTCAGGGTAAAAGGATGGAAAAAGATATTCAAGCAAATGGACCCAAGAAAGAAGCCAATGTAGCCAATAAAATACACTTCAAACTAATCCAAGGAGATAGGAAAGGACACTATATATACTCAACAAAGGAAAAATTCACCAAGAGGATTTACATTTTTCCCCCCAAAATAGGGTTTCTCTGTGTAGCCCTGGCTGTCCTGGAACTCTTTTTTATAGACCAGGCTGGCCTTGAACTCACAGAGATCCACCTGCCTCTACCTCCTAAGTGCTGGGATTAAAGGCGCATGCCACCACTGCTAGGCAATATTATAATTCTTAACATCTATGGGACAAACACAAGGTCACTCAAATCCATAGAAGAAACCCTACTATAACTAAAATTACATATTAGCCATCACACAATGAGAGTGAGTGACTTCAATACCAACAGACAGGTCATCCAGACAAAAACTAAACAGAGAAGTGCTGGAGCTAACTGACCTCATAAACTAAATAGACCTAACAGATATTTACAGAACATTTCACCCTGACACAAACAAATATAGCTTCTCAGTACCTCTAAAACTGACCACAAACTTGACACAAAGCAAGTCTCAACAGATATAAGAAAACTGAAGTAACACCCTGCATCCTGTTTGACCACCATGGATTAGAGCTGGATATCATCAACAACAGAAACAACAGAAAGCTTACACACTCATGGAAAACTGAACAAGTCACTACTGAATGAAAAAACAACATACCCAAACTTATGGGACACAATAAAGGCCATTCTAAGAGGTAAGTTCACAACACTAAGTGACTATATTAAAAAATTGAGACAGGTAGTGGTGGCACACACCTTTAGTCCCAGCACTTGGGAGGCAGAGGCAAGGGGATCTCTGTGAGTTTGAGGCCAGCCTGATCTACTGAGTTAGTTCAAGGATAGTCAGGGCTACACAAAGAAACCCTGTGTTAAAAAACACACAAACAAACAAAAAATCGGAGAGATTTCATATTACTAACTTGATGGTATACCTGAAAGCTCTAGAACAAAAAGAAGGAATAATACACAAAGGAGTAGATGGAAAGAAATAATCAAACTCAGGGCTGAAATCAATAAAATAGAAATAAACAAAAATACAAAAACAAACAAACAAACAAACAAACCCAAAAAACAATGAAACAGAGTTGGCTCTTTGAGAAAAATCAAAAGATTTACAAATCTTTAGCCAGGCATAGAGAGAAGATCCAAATTATCAAAATTAGATATGAAAAGTGGGACATAACAACAGGCACCAAAGAAAAGCAGAAAATCATAAGAATATATCTTAAAAACCTGTACTTCACCAAATTGGAAAATTTAAAAGAAATAGATAATTTTATCAATTTATACCATCTACCAAAGTTAAATCAACATCAGATAAGCAATTTAAACAGACCTATAACCCTTAGTGATATAGAAGCAGTCCTTAAAAAGTTTCCCAACCAAGCCAGGCAGCGGTGCCGCACACCTTTAGTCCCAGCACTCGGGAGACAGAGGCAGGCGGATCTTTGTGAGTTCGAGATCTGGTCTACAGAGTGAGCTCCAGGACAGGCACCAAAACTACACAGAGAAACCCTGTCTCAAAACACTCAAAACAAAACAAAACAAAGTCTCCCAATCAAATAAAAAAATTCCAGGGCCAAATGGTTTTAGCATAGAATTCTACCAGACTTTCAAGGAAGAATTAATGCCAATACTCCTCAAATTACTCCATAAAATAATAACAGAAGAAACAGCCCAAATTCCTTTATGAACATGCAAAATTTATAAATAAAATACTTGTAAGCCAAATTCAAGAACACATCAAAAAGAACATCTACCATGATCAAGTAGGCTTCATCCCAGAGATTCAGGGATGGTCCAAAACAAAACCACATGATTATCTCATTAGATGCAGAAAAGGCTTTTGACAAAATCCAACACCCTTTCATGATAAAAGTCCTGTAGAGACTAGGGACACAAGGGCATACTGCAACATAATAGCCCTCAACAAGTCCACAGTTAACATCAACCTAAATAGAGTGAAACTTAAAACATTTCCACTAAATCAGGAACAAGACAAAGTTATCCACTCTCTCCATATCTACTTCAATATAGTAACAGAAGTCTTAGCTAGAACAATAAGACAAATGAAAGAGATCAAGAGGTTACAAACAGGAAGAAAAGAAGTCAAAGTATCTTTATTTGCAGATGATACCACTGTATACATAACTGACCTTAAAAATTCCTCCTGGAAACTCCTATAGCTGATAAATACTTTCAGCAAAGTAGCATAAACAAAAATCCGTGATCACAGCATACAGAGATCTTCATGTACTTGGCTATATCCTTATAAAACTCTATTCTAAATGTTTCTGAAGATCTCAGCATTTTATCTTGAGGCGTTGCTGTTTCCCAAAACTAACACAGCCTATGTATCACAGGAAGACAATGGAGAATCTAGAACTAAGAACAGACATGTGGGAAATAGGGATGCTGCTGAGGAAGGGGCCTGGGTCCAAGAGCCAAGCCCTAGCTATGAACTTGGGCTGAGCAGTGTTTCAACTCACCTTCCTGGAGGCCTGGCACCAGCTTGTAAACAATGTCCTGCATGGTTCTGTCATGACTGCAAAAAGAAAACAGGCGAGTGGGGGGGGGGGGGGTCAACCAATGTAAACGCTATATTTATATCTTCTACTTAACAACTTGAGGTTAGATTTTCCTTCTAGTTTGCAATGAAAAACATGTTCTAAAAATTATCTAGGAATTGAATTGATGCATCATTTAATTTAGGTTCCAGCCTCCTGGAACAAAAAGGTCACTCTGGACAAAGGGTTAGGCTCAACTTCTTGGACACAGGAAAACATAAAGGTGCAGAGCTTCTTTATCTACAATATGGCTCTTATTATAGTTTGTTATTTTTAAACATAAAAAATAATTATGTCAAGTAACTTCTTTTCTTGAATAAAGTGATAGAGAATTTCTTAATTTTCAAAGCCATTTTAACTTCTAATCCTTATTGTATAAGCCTGTATAAATCCAGTAACTGGCCAATGATTACACTTCAACAAATGCATAGGAATCTCGTCAACCTGGACTCAGCCCAGTGGCTACTCATGGGTAAGTCCTAATGCAACTGTAGCCACCTAACTGTTTAAGATCATCACTCACTGCATGAACCAACTTCCTGTGCTTTGGAAGCTCTTGGCTATGAGGCCCAACTGTATACTGTAAGGTGGTCACACAGCACTCCAAACCTCCTTTCTACTACCTAGACCAGGATGCATGGTCCACTCAGGTGCAAATTTGGACTTTATAGACTGGGGTCTGTGCGGATTGGTTTTTGCCAATTTGGCACAAACTAGAGTCACCTGGGAAAAGGGAACCTCAACTGAGGAATTGCCCCCACCAGACTGGGCCCGTGGCCAAGGGTGGGGGTAGGGTCTTAATTAGTTACTGATATAGGAGAGTCCAGCCCACTGTGTAACTGTCACTCCTGAGCAGAGGGTCCAAGATTGTATGGGGAAAGCAGGCTGAGAAGGCCATGGAGAATAAGCCAGTAAGCCCCGATTTGTACATTAACAGTGATGAACTATTACTTAGAAGTATAAGCTAAATAAAACCCTTCCTCCCAGTGTTGGTTTTGGTTAGTGTTTTATCACAGCAACACAGAAGCAAACTAAGACATGGCCCTCCATGTATTTAATTCCCTTGACATCTTTTACCACACCCACCTAGCTTCTGCTAGACCCCATGCTAGGTTTTGCCTACCTTGGAGGCCTAGCAAGGGGGCTAGTTAAAAACATAACACAGGGTACTTTTTGGATGGAAGGCTCTCAAAGTGGAGCTTTCTTCAAAGTGAACATGATCACACTCCAGGTTCATAGTGGCATGTTTTAACACTCTGCAATGTCTCTACCACCTGCTTGGATCACCCTGCTAGTTCTGGCTATACATCTTTCCACCCTAAATCTTGAGACATAAATTCTGAAGCCAAGAAAATCCCTTCTACATAATATTGAAGGGCCCATGGGCTTCCTCTCTTTGGCCCCAGTAAGTACAGAATCAGGCAAGAGGTAGGGGTAGGTGAAACCAAGTCAGGAGCAGAGGATGGCACCAGCAGAGGTATCACCCTAGACAATTTCAGATGGAACCCCGACATTACCGGTGAGAGAGGGGCTAAGAGAGTTGGGGCTACAGCTCAACTAAGAATAATTGCCTTACATTCACAAAACTCTAGGTTTGATCCCCAGCATTTCATAAATGGGGTGTGGTAGAACACTTATAATCGAAGTTCTTGGGAGGCAGAAGCAGGAGGATCAGAAGTTCAAGGCTACATAAAACCCTATGTCAATTAAACCAGAGAGAGAGAGAGACTAAGAGCCTCTCCAGGTCCATTGCTGTGCTCCTCCCCTAATTCTCTTTTTTGTTTGCATAACAATCTACACTTCCATGAGAGGATCTGCCCACAAGATAGCTCTTTAGTGTTCTTCCTCCAACAGCAAACTCCAGCAACCCTAAAGAGGGCAGCAGTGTGCCCAGCCTCCAACTCCCAGCCCTAAGAGAGCCCCCTCACCACTCCTGTCAGCAACAATTTAAGTGGGGAACCTGCTTCTGAGCTCTACAGAACTGCACCCCAGAGAGAAAGCGGATGACACAGCGTGTACTATCCCATGAGGACAGAAAACGCAGAACAGAGCCTGAGACAAGTGGTATCACAAGGAAGTCTCAACAGTGAGTTGACGTATGGGAAGGCACCAAGCTTAGGGATAACGATGGTAGGGGGCTGAGATGTGCCTAGAGCCACCATAGTGACAAAAATATAACCTACCACTATACAGGGTTGTCCAGAACACAGAGCATCGGAACTTGGTTCAAGAGTCAATGGGAATTTGGACAGAAGTTCCTTAAATCAGATGTCCCCCACCCATTCCACATGTGGGACACTGGCAAGGACTCAGGATAATACTTAAGACCAAGAACTGCTAGATATTGCCATATGTCCACCACATAGGATATGTAGACCCTGAGGTCTTCTCCAGAGATTCTATGAATACATGATTCAGCAATGAAGTTAGACACACAGAAAACACTCTCATCTCAGTGTGGGCAGCAGAAACAGTGGCACCAGCAGTGCTGTCTAGAGGTCTGGAGGGGCTTCCCAGGTCAGACAGCTCAACTTGAACTGCTACTGCTCCCAGCTGCACATGTGACTCAGCTATGACTGTGACATGCTGTACAACTTTAAAGTGAAAAACAAACACCTCTTCCTTTTAGTTCACCTTCTCTGATTCCCTCATGCCATATGTATCGGTGCCCTAATTTCCTTCAGCATGACCTTTGAAATCAGAAATTCCACTTACAGGCCCTTGCTTCCTCAGCTCAAGTTCCAGCCCAGGGGCAAGTTACTACTCTAAAGAAAGGAGGTCCAGGGTCCCTTCTACTTCAAACTTTTAGTTTAAGAAAACTTATAAGATTCAATTGTTCTCATGGTCCCTCCAGAGCAGGTGCTACTAGATATCCATTGGCATGGCCCTGGTCACCTGCAGTGTTGTACTTGGGGGCCAGAAACAAGGTGGCCACTACTATGCAGATGTAAGGACATCATGGCCAGGGAGCACCAGCCCACCTTGTTACTCACCCAATATACTGTAGTGGGTGGCTCTGATGGATCACGATCCTGCAAGTGGGGCAGGTATTATTCTCCTCCAGATATTTCACCAGGCAGCTCCTGCAGACTATCCAAAGGGAGAGAATGACAGCAACCCACAAAAGAGGTGCTAATTGGTACTATGCCCAGCCAACTCCAAGAGTGCTAAGAGGGCACTTGCATAAACCTCCTCTACATAGTTCCTGACCTCTGAAAAAAGTGCCTTTGGGTTGCACTGTGCGGTTACCCACCTGTTACACACTCCTGGCCTAGGAACTAACTGGAGAAGAAAACACTAGGGAGTGGTTGTTTAAGTCACTATGTGGCAAGATCATAATAATATAACTAATATTTAAAAATCTGCATTTTGACTTAAAAGATGACAAAATTGTCTTATATAGCAAAACTAGGTAAAAGTCAGTGAAATTGCCTAACACAAAACTGTACCACCGATTTCTAACAATACAATTAATCTTAGCCTAAAAATTCTTTAAAAATGGAAAACATCTTCAAAAATGCAAAATGTATAGAAGTCAATGTGCTGGTCACTAGATGCACTTTCACGCAGCAGTCACGCCTCTAGGTGATCCACACAGGAGATCTTTCAGTGAGACAGGAAAAAAAAATCTTAGGGGGGCTGGAGAAAAAGGCTCAGTGGTTAAGAGCACTTGGCTCTTGCAGAAGACTTAGGTTCAGTTTCTAGTATCCACATGGTGGTCTACAACTGTCTGCAGCTCTAGTTTCACAGGATCCAACACCTTCTTCTGGATTTTGCTGGTACTGCAAGCATGTAATGCGCATACATACACACAGGCTAAACTCATAGATATAAAAATTAAAAAATAATTAAAATAACAATAATAAAAAAAAATCCTGTCCTGCACAAGTCCAGGCCTGACAAGCAGAATGAGTAACAGGCAACAGGTACTATACTGACTCTTGAAATCCCACAGGTGCTTGACTATTAAAAAGAAAAGACTTCACTTGAAATTTCACAACACAAGTACTTCCCTGCTAGAAAACAGTATCACTCCACCAGTGGCCAACCTGGCAGACCGAAAAAAAAAAAAGTAGTTTTCTTTGGTTCAGCTTTCCTGACAGAAACTTCCCTCCAGGGAGTTGCCTGTAACATCCCTAGTTGAAGGTAAGTTTTCCAATCACCCCTCAAGATCTTTGTTCTTCTCCTGGCCCTGTTGCCCTTGTGCCCACACTAAAGTCCTAAGGAATGTGCTGGAGCACCCCCTACCCCATTTAGATCAGAGTAGAACTGGCTGTACTCACATGTGTGCAAACACTCAGTCACTGTAGTTGCGTCAATGAGGTAGCCGCTGCACAGGCGGCAAGTGATGTGGGCGTTTATGTCCCAGAGTTTAATCTTCCTGGTCAACATCTTTGGCTTCTGCAAGAGAAATACACTGAAGTAACAATGATGACTAATCTAGGTTGTCAACTTGACTACATCTAGAATTAACTAAAACCCAAGTGACTGAATATACCTGTGAGGAAACTTTTTCTTAATTAAAGTAGGAAGACCCATTTTCCTTTTGAGGTGGGAAGATCCACTGTTAATCTGGGCCCCAAATAAGGAAGCTTGCTCTCTTTGTCTGCCTGCTCTTGCTGGTAAATCCATTCCTTCACTGGCAGTGGAGCCTACTTCTTTGGGATTTTAGTGTATACTGAAGATCAGTTAAGATATCCAGCTTCATGGACTGAAAAACTACTGGATTCTTGGACTTTCTGCTGGAGACCGCCGTTGTTGGACTAGCTGGACCACAGCCTGTCTGACCAATACACCAGGTATCCGTTTCATTCCCAGCTTGCCTTTCCTCTACTCATAGATGTACCATCCTTTTTGTTGGACACATGACCCATCTTTCCTCATCCTATCATTAAATAATGACCCGCCTCAGGCCTCAGTGGTAAGTAGAGTTTGAACCTCAACTCAAGAGACTGCCACTAGCCACTACACTGTCTACCAGAAAGACATAGAGCCCAACAAGAGGCTAGATTAAGTCCTATGGATCCAAACTTAATCACCAGCCACTTTGACCTGGATCTACCACATGGCCTTTCAACATCATAGCTGGTATCTGAGTCCAATCCTACCTTAGATATTTAGCCATCCTCACCCTTGTGGTGATATTTTATTTGTGCTGAAATGTGATATTTTATTTGTATGTTAATAAATAAAGTTTGCCTGGAGATCAGAGGTCATAGCAAGGCCATAACAAAAGTCAGGCGGTGGTAGCACACGCCCTTAATCCAATCACATGGCAGGCAGAGTCTCTGTGTGGTCAAGGACATAGCCAAGCGTGATGACACATGCCTTTAATTCCAGTACCAACCATAGAGACCTGGAGGTCTGTATAGACAGGCAGTGACGAGGAAGTGATGTGGCTGGGCTTAGAGCCAGTGAGAAGGCAGAACAGAAAGGCAATAAAAGCACAGGTTAGACAGGAAGAAGCTCTCTCTGGGGAAACTACTGCAAGGTGGTAAGCTAAGGCTAGTCATGGCTATTCGCTAATTCTCTGATCTCTTCGGCTATTACCCCCTGTATTTGGCTCTGTGTTTCTTATTTAATAAGACTTTTTAGAAATTTGTCTATACACCCTTGTACTTTTTATGAGAGGGAACAGTTAGATATTCACTCAATGCCACAGGAAACTAACTTACAACACCAAGTCATCACCTAGACCCCGCTGAGCTACAGATTCACCAACGGCCTCTTAGCATAGTATGGCCACCTCTATGCCTTTTAGATACTATACCAGGGCTAAGCATGGCCATGACAGCCCTAGAAAAGTCCATCTGGCTCATGGTACCATTTCTAGCTATGCACCTCTCTTAGCCAACTGACTGATCAATATTACATACCCACCACACCCTGAGTTAATGGTACTCTAGAGCCAGCATGCAGAGCACAAACAGGGCCGAACTCCTCACTCTTCAGACAGAACCCAGACCTCCCTCTCCTAGATGGCATGGCCCCTTGGGAGAATCCCAGACCTCACCTCCTCTGGATGTCTGTGAGTCCTTCCTCACCCGGTGGCATGGAGGCTTCAGGCCACCAAGTGGATGCAATGATCCCTCCTTACTCTGAGTTCTGGCTGGCTTCTGCACCTTCTTTCTGTCCCTTGTTCCTTTTCCATTTTCTAGCACAAAAATGGCACTGTTAATTCAAAGCACATTGATGCCAATCCTGCACACAATCACACATTAAACCCTCACTACATCTTAGATAAGTACTACATATTAAAACACGGGACAGGGCACACTAGAAATGCTGGAAGACAATCAAGAACCACCAAATAACTCCATAGACAGTTGCTAGAGACCAAACTTCAAGGAAATATGAGGCAGTCACCATACTGAGTCATAGGTAGCCAGAAAGGAAGATCAGCTTCAGCTATGCTTACCTGTGAATGATAGCCTGGAATCAGGGCTACATTGTGAAGTCTGTGGAGAAGCAGAGATGGGTGTTACCATGGGAGCATCTTGTCTCACCCTCTACCCTCTAGCAATTCTCAAGCACTGTTTGGTTAAACATGTCTGTTTATTTACTTGCTTTAAAATGACGGTAAAGAAGGTGGCTCTGATGAGGAGACACCTCCCCGAGTTCCTGAGCCCTGCCCAATCCAGAGCAAATACACAGCTTATGGTGTAAGGAAAAGAGAAGATGGCTCCACTACTTGCTTTGGCCCAGGAGGCAGGATGAGGTATCTGTGGAAGCTCCAGGTGACAGTGGATTTCAGGGATGACCTGAGAAACCTCAGGAGGACAATGAGCAGCACTTCATTTTTCACTTCATTTGAAGCCTGCAATTTTTACAACCTCACTCCCAGACTAAGTCATTGTCTCTCCTACTCACAGACTTGCCACCCACTCACTGAATTTTCTCTGGGTCCATGTGGGCACTGTACCATGGTTAGGTTCAGTGGGCTGAGGCCAGTGAGCCAGATATTCATGCCAGGATGTGGAGATGGCAGCAGCTGGAGAAATCCTGGGAGAGTGGTCTGGGACCTCCCAAGAATAACTACGCAGGCAGTTTGCTTCTTGACTGAGGTACTTTGAAGGCTCCTAGGAGTCATGGGTCTTACCACATCGGAACAGGCAATGCTGGTAAAGGGCTTGGTAAGGTACCCGGAAGCTTAACTAGAACAGTACCAGAGCTCCAGGTATTTGTAGCTTAAGGACTGATTACAACCTGGACATGGTGTACCCTAACATGTCCTGGAATGAACTTACTCTTAAATGCAACTCAGATAATTTCAACTTTAAAAATTTTCCAGAACTTCACTTTTTAAAAAGTTTTTATTTATGTGCGCACATGCGCATGCACCCACACACCTGTGTATGTGTGTGTCTGTGTCTGTCTGCGGGAATGTATGCAATGTGTGTATGGTTGTTTTGCAGAGGCCAGAAGAGGGAATTGGATCCCCCAAAGATGAAGTTACAGGCTGTATGAACTGCTTGTTGTGGGTGCTAAGAAAGGAACTTGGATCCTCTGGGAGGACAAGTATGCATTCTTAACCACTAGGCCTTCTCTCCAGCCTCAGAACTACATTAACTACTCAACCCAGGAAATTGTACAAAATGAAGAAGGGAAATGCGAAGGTAGAAGAAAGTGAGTATGTCCTATCAGGTAAACCAAGGGAGGAAACATTTAGAGGAAGAGGTGGAGCCAGCTCAAGGCCAGGCCTATCTTAAATTAGCCCTTGCCTATTATGGAGGCCACTGACCATATAAAAATGCTATCCCTTGAAATTTGGTGGCTTCTGTGACAAAAGAATCAGATTATGGCATTCATTCATTCATTGCTTTGAGACAGGGTTCCATTATGTAGCCTTGGCTGGCCTAAAACTTCCTATGGACCTCAGGCTGACCTCAAAGTTGCAGTGATTCTCTTGCCTCAGCCTCTCAAGTGTCGGGCTTATAAGTATAAGCCACCATACATGGCTTTCTAATTGTACTTAATTCCAGTGCTGGGATTATTAAGGGTGTGTGCCACCCCTCCTGGTTTACATGTAATTTTTTAAAATGAAGTTTGTACAAAATGGATAAATTCCTGAGAGGGTGGGGTGCAAGTGGTGGTGAAAAACTGAATTGAGACTAGTGAAGAGCACCCAAAATATTCTCTATTATAGAAGCTGAGTAAGTATTCACAAAACTTACTTTATGGGCTGCCGGGCATGGTGGGGCACGCCTTTAATCCCAGTACTTGGGAGGTGGCAGGTGGATCTCTGAGTTCAATACCGGTCTGGTCTACAGAGTAAGTTCCAGGACAGCCAGGGCTACACAGAGAAACACAGTCTCAAAAAACCAAAAGATAAAAAACAAAACAAACAAAAACAAAACTCTGGGTCTGTGAGTATACCATATCTGAGAGCAAATCACCCTTTCAGATGTTAAAAGTATTTGGGGCCAGAACATGCATTTGTCTATCATGCACCACCAGGTTCTGAGTTCAGATTCCCAGTACTATACACAGCTAAAGAAGGGATCTCTAATTCATTTTACTTAATTAAAAAAAAAATTTATGTGCATTGGTGTTTTGCCTGCATTCATGTCTGTGTGAGGGTGTCAGATTTCCTGGAACTGGAGTTACAGACAGTTGTGAGCTGCCATGTGGGTGCTGGGAATTGGACCCTAGTCCTCTGGAAGAGCAGTCAGAGCTCTTAACTGCTAAGCCATTTCTCTAGCCCCTCTAACTCACTTTATGAAACTACTAGCCATACACCAAACTCTAGCAAGGTGAGATATGGACGAAAACTAACAGACCTATCTGACCCTAAGCAGAGCATTGGCTAATTTCATCTATCAGTATATAAAGGTAGAGTCGTTCAGGACCAAGTTAGGTGTATCCTAGGGAATATAGCTAGTCAAAAATACAAGGAAAAAATCACTTACCACAAAAGGTAAAAATAGAACAACACATGATCTTCCCAAAAGACATGTACAAATTATTTCATAAACCATCCATTCATTATTTTTAGGAATCCTAGAAGACTGTAAGGAAATACTTTTAACCCTGTTGAAGGAGACATTAACACATGACTGCTCAACAACTCAGATGTGAACAATTACAGCTCCATGGACAAAGTCTCAGATGGAGGTGACTAGGATGCCCATCAGCAGGCAGCCATAGAAGACAGGGCCCCACCTAGCAGCTGTTCCTTGGCAGTTAGGAAAAAAGGGTGCTCCTGGCTATGCATGGCTCCTTGTAGAGAAGAAAATTGCCCACAAAGAACATAACGGTGCTATTCTCATGGGACACAAGACTCCAAAAAGGTGAGCTGCCTGCTATGGGCGGCCAGCAACGGTGGTCCACAGGTCTCAGGAAGGTCTTGAGTCCCCACCTACACAATAAACTGATGAAAAGAGTGTCTTACAATTTAAAACAAATGACAGACATACTCCTATTGGTAGGGTGACACCAGATCACAGGCATCCACGATCCCTCAAGGAAATGCTAACATTCAACACAGTATGTGGTGCCATGTTCAGGGGTATTTATTACCTTTTTAAATTCATGACTGCATTATGCTCCATTATGAACTGAGAGGCACACATCTACAACATATTAGAATTATAACAGGCTTAGCAAACTCAGGTCCTCAGGACAGGGGGGTGTTGCTGCTCTACTTAGTGTCCCAGGGCCAGCTATGCCAAAGTACTATTTGGTTTTTAGAGAGAAACTTTGTCCGCTAATAATGTCTAAATAATGAAAAGAGATTCACTAAAGAAAAAGTCCAAATTAAGTAGATTTCAGCTGATCAACTTTATTACTAAACTGGAAGTATAAATTAAAAAATCCAATGAGACTCACAAAATGGAGAGTGATGGTGAGTAGTAGGCCATGGTACCAAGTACCATGAGTGTACAGTGTTGAGAAAAAAGGCTGGCATTCTGTGGTAAAGGCAACACACACCCTACCAAACTCTATACCAGTGTTTTCTGGAGGCTCCAGCACTCAAAAATGAGCTAAGTATCAGTACCACTACCATATCATGTGGCCAAATGGTCAGCCTAGTGTCCTCTCCATGCCTTCTAAGAATCATCTCATCTACTTTGGTTTCTTGCTACACTGCACATCATCACACCTGTGGTCACAAAAACAACATGCACGTGGACATGGCAAACCATAACAGTGGGATAGAAACTACCATGAAGGCAGGCAAGCAGGTTGGTCACTTGTCTTCATCTACTGAAGGGTGGGTGCCATGTGCTGTATTCCCAATGACACATATGCCCTGTGCACGTTTATGAATGAGGGAATACAGGGGAATTTATGAATGAGAATAAAGGGGACTCATATTTCTTATAAGCAAACAGTGTCCCTGCTATGGCAGGCCTGGGCCCAGAACACTTCTTCCCCTTCTGCACATTGTCTAGCTTGTGGGTTCCACCCAGTAGCCTCCCTGGGGATGGGAGTCACATGCCCTAACTTTAGTCAACACCTAGTCAGAGTCTCAGTTTATTCCAGTTCTGTGAGATGCAAAAATATGAATGACTAAAAGAGGAAAATATGGCCCATAAAATATTATGTTCTGCCCATAAAGGTGCCTGCTGCCAAGCCTGACAACCAGAGTTCAATCCCCAGAACTCACATGATAGAAGGAAAGAACCAACTTCTACAAGTTGTCCTCAGAATGCCACATATGCCCACCCAAAGTAAATAAATAAAAATATAACCTTAAAATGTTTTTAAAATTAGAAAATAAAATTTCTCTTAATCCTGGATCCAGGTAACGTAATACAAACTACTAGCCATGCAACCCTGGTGCTCCTTACATAGCCTTAGAAGATGGAACAACCATTAAATCCAAGCTGGCAAGATGCTGTCCTTGTCCTGGGAATGTAGTTCAGTTGGTAATTGCCTGTCTAGCATGAACAAGACCCTGGGTTCAATCCCAAGCACCATAGAGAGCTAGGCATGTGATACATGTCTGTAATCCCAGCACTTGGGAGGTGTAGGCAGGAAGATCAGAAGCTCAAGGTCATCCTTAGCTATGTGAGTTTGATGCCACTCTGGGTTACATAAGACCCTGCCTCAAAAGAAAAGAAGAGAAGAGAAAAGCAAAGCAAAGCAAAAAAAGGAAAAGAATGATGCTGTCCTTACTAAAATCAGTAACACAAGCCTACTCTCCTGTGGTTAAGATCTAGGTAGAGACACCATCAGATCTATGGCTTAGGCATCACTGATCTGATCAGATTTCAAGTTGGTCTCCAAACAGTCCAGGCCTAATACATATTTTAATACTAAAAGAATAGTTTTTTTAACAATTAAAAAACAAAACAAAAACAGATCTTTTCCAAATAAGCCAGTTACAAACCTTCAGCTGTTGACAACTGTCTTCCCCATCTCATTCCAAAGGTGACCTCTTTCTGCTCTATGACCTGTCCACAACAGTGTTGTTCACTATGATCTGTGTTGAGAGACCGCTTTCCTTCTGTGCTGACCCTTTCTGTGGTGGTCAGCTGTGATCACTGGTATAGCTCCTATATCCAAGACCACTACCCTCTTGCCTGCCTCCCTTGCCACTCCAGTCTCTTTGAGCACTTCCTGACATCTGTGGGAGTCTTGCAGAGGTCCCTCCCATGAATAACAGATGGAACACTATCCTTCATTCAATAGGGTGTAGCTAGCCCTTTGTAGGTAGGCATTTCCTACAGATTAGAACTTTCCCAGATTAAGCAGCTTTGTGCTGAGCTTGAACACTGTACCCTCCCAGGTACCCACAGTTATGTGCCCTTTAATGTGTGCTGAAACTGTGACTTTCTATGATCTGGTACTCCACCTGGCCAAAAGTGCTTATGCTATCAGTTTCCAGTGACAACCATTGGCCTTGGGGGTAAGCATAATTTCCAATGTATCACCAAAGACTGATGCCTGTCCAGATCTATGACCTCACCAATATGCCTTGTCTTTCTTTGGCTGACTGTGTTGAGGCATTTCGCCTTACAAAACCAGCCAACAGAGGAACAAGTCAGGTGGCCATGGATTGTTGATATATGTCACAAAGCAGAAATATTCCAACCTGTAATGTCTTACTCTAAAGTTTACCACTCTGAGGATGTCAGGAGGGCAGAAAACTCAACACCAGAATTCCATGAGTGTATTAGGAGAACAGACATCAGTCTAATGTTAGACTAATGTTAGAGTGTCAGGATGATTCATAGCAACACAGCACCAGACTTCCCTGGGTTGTCAGGATGGGAATCAACCTAGCACCAGAACCCAGGGATCTGTTCAGGAAAAACTATAAGAACTTTCCTATGACAACAAGGCCAACTGTAAAACCCCAGAAGTAATTATTTGTGGGACATGCTAAGCCCCCTACCCTGCAGGGACTGTGGGAGCCAGGTCTGTTTTAAGCAGGGTATTCCTCCTCCTCCTCATTTCCTGCAAGAGGTGGCCTACCATTTGAAGTTACTTTTTGATACTTCAATGACAGGAAAGTGGTATTTACTAAAAGATATTTGATAAAGATATTATCAAATAGAAAATTGTGTTTTGCAAATGGGCATGAGGGTCCTGTCCTGGACTGTAGACTGCTGTCACAAAATACCCTACAATGGAAGGCTTATAAGCAACCTAAGTTTACTCCTCAGCACTGGCAGCTGGGTCACAGTAGACTCGGTGGCTTGTTCAAACCCAATTGCCATGCAAGGCCTTTGAAGCAGAAAGGATGGAAGAGCTCTCAGAATTTTTGATAAGGCATTTATTCCGTCTTTGCCTCCCCACAAAGCTCATTTCTTATGCAGTCATCTTTGAGTTACAATTTCAACCTAAAAAACTGGGAGGAATGAAAACAACATCCAGGCCACAGCAGATGCCCATTGACTATATATAGTTCTTGCCTTTTTTTTGGGGGGGGGGGGCGACTCCAGATAGGGTTTCTCTGTGTAGTTTTGGTGCCTGTCCTGGATCTCACTCTGTAGACTAGGCTGGCCTCGAACTCACAGAGATCTGCCTGGCTCTGTCTCCCTAGTGCTGGGATTAAAAGCGTGCACCACCACCGCCCGGGTAGTTCTTGTATTTTTGTTCCACTAGGTTTTGTTGTTGTGGTTTGCTTTGGTAAACATTAGATAAAAAAGCAAAAGGTAGTGGCTGGTGAGATGGCACAGGGGGTAAAGGCACTTACCATAAAGACTGATGACCTAAGTTCAATTCCTGGAACCCACATAAAAATGGCAGGAGAAAACAAGACTCCATAAAGTTATCTTCTGACATCCATACGTGCTCAGTGTTTCTGCACTCCGAAACATACACTCACACAAAAATTATAAATTTTTTTTAAAAAGTCCTTGAAGTAAGGACAGTTGTGGTATGTATGGCTTAATCCCCATTCCTGGTTTGTAGAGCATGTCCTGAGGACTCCAGCAACCAAGCTGACACATATCCTCAGCACAAAGCTATAAAAGCCACTGATTATGATTTGCTTTAGGCTACAGTTTGCTGAACACCTAATACGTTTGTGGAACCAGGAGACAGAAAGTCTCTACAAACTCATGTGACCCAGAGGCCTCCATGAGGCCTTACAATAACCACATAACCACATAGGGCTCACAGCTCCTAGTAAGTTCCATTGTACCATAAAAGCCAGGAAACCCACACAGGACCCATGAGGTTTCCTAGGCATAAGACCCCATGAGGCCCAATGAGACCCATATAAGACACGAGGTTGATCAGGAGCTTTAGGGAAGTTTATAAACATCTCACCATCTATATGCTTCTTACTGTAGAATTTACTGATAATATAGCAAAGTCCACCAAATATCAGTGAACTTTTAAGAAGAAAAATCCAATTAACCTCCATTCTTGAGGTCCAACTAAACACTGTAGAGTCTGTTTAATACAACACACAGCCAACAACAGGCTGAGGGAGACAGCGTCTCCAGCAAGCGCTGCTCCTGTCAGTGGGCGTCTGCTCAATTCTGTGGGTAGTTTACAACAAAAGTGGGTTAAGCTTATTACCTATCCTTCTGGCTTTTGTACAATTTTAATTCTATAAGAAGGTATGCGGCAGACAAGAGTGTTTTCTTGTTTTTAAAGGCTTCATCCATCTTTGTGATTGACTAATTAGTTTATTTTTTGAAACAGGGTTACACTGTTGCCCAGACTGGTCTTCAACTTCTGAACTCAAAAGATCTTGTTTCAGTCTCACTAGCAGTAGCATGGATTATAGGCATATATTACCATGTCCAGCTAAATTTAATGATAATCAACTCACAGAACTAAGGAACAGTTCCAGTTTTTGAAGCATAATGTACTGTGCAGCATTCTTCCAATATGAACGGTAAGATTGTAAGGGTAACAACAGACAACAGGAAACTGACCTTCAACTCCAATGTATTTCTAAATTAAAAAAATTACATCTTCAACTTTAAATCCAACTCTGAACATCAAACAAACAAGGCAGCAAATAATAAATATGGTCATTAAAGAATAACAACACAGACCCAGACAAACCTTGTTTTAAAGCACAAATAAACCCCAACAATTCTAGTCAATGACCTTGTGAACTTGAGGTGGAACCTTCCAAAGTTTAGAAATGATAGGAAAGTGGCCATCAGGGGCAAGAGCATCCAGAGCGACTTTGGATAAGTACTCTTGAGCCATCTTCCAAGCCTACTCACAAGACCTGGGATAGGGAGAAGGGGCTCCTGTCTGCAGGACATCTCTGAGCATAGATTCCCACAACGACAAATATCCCAACCTCACATCTTCACACTATTTTTAAAAAGCCACTTATAATCAAGTGTATGAGGTCCAATATACCAGGAAAGATACTTTTATTTAAGATGGTTTTAAGAAAAACTAGAAGGTTGGTTTATAATGTATTTCAGAATAACATGGCAAGTTTCTCAGAATACTGGAAATCCCTCACCCAGAGGTTAGACAGTATGCCCTACACCCCACTTTGTTCACAGGGGTCTATTTGCCAGAGCATTCCAAATGGTAAGTTAACTAACATTTTCTATTTGTAACAGATGCCTCTTAAATAGGATACACATATGCATCACAATCATCTGAACTTTATAGTGACATTAGACGTACGTTATTTAAGCCTCATTCTAACATACCACTCTACACACAACTACTTTTGTTTGAGACAGGATCTTACTCTGTAGCCCAAACTGGCCTGGAATTCACTACTGTAGCTCAGGTTTGCCTTAAACTCAAACTCACTGCAATCCTTCTGTCTCAGTTCCCAAGTGTTGGGATTATAGGTGTGAGCCACCACATCTGGAGCTACACATAACTCTTAATTTACTTATAAAATTTTCTTGGGTATAGGCCATATGATACTTAAAACTTGATAAATTCCTGGCTGATAGCAATACTGCAAAGCCTGATTCACCTTTTGGTACACCCACTTTGTGGGATTTTTCTCTTCCCAAGTGTGCACAGGATCTTGTGTCTTCATTCTAAAAAACAATTCAAAAGTAATGGCATACCACTTCCAAGGGTACACTGTAAAGCCTGTAGCCTCCTTCCAGAGGCTGCCTTGCTCTATCAGTGGCCCCTTCTCTACTGTCCTTTGAGACACCCCAGGAAAAGAACTGGGTCTCCAGCTGGCAGTGTAGGAGGGAGCTTGGTTTGGGATCCCTGTGGAACCCCCAAAGGAGACCTAGTACCCTGACTATAGGCCTATGGAACTTGGCCAGAAGATCTGCAAGGTCAGGCCTGGGCTCTTCACCTTCTACTGGAACCAATTTTTGTCTCAGGGCACTACATTCTGGGGTAATATGTTGTACAGCAACATATAAATAATATAACTCTTCAACACTGCTCATGTTTAAAGTCCAAGCATGGAAAGATGAAGAGCATCACTGAACCTAGACAAATTCTCATTCTTTTCTAAAATTTCACACAGCAAATTACAGTACAGGGCATAACCAAAGAACAAACCAGAAGCAAGCTCTGAGTACAAGGGTCCCAAGTGCAGGGACACTTGGCAAACACAACTTTCCACTTTGGGCCATTCAGGAGCACAACTCAGTTGACACCCAGTGCTAAGGAACCTAGACTTGTTTTTTCCTGAGGAACCAAGAAGTAAAGTGGTTCAAAATAAAAACATGGAATTGACCAATTCAAGTATCTCTTGGAAATCTAAATAGCCCAGAGTTTATTCTCACCCTATAGCCAGCACTTTTAAGTGCAGCCTGACCAAACAGAGCTTCCGCAAGGGAACACACCCATTGTTGACTACCCCAGATCTGTGTGGGAGCCTGGCCACTCCATAATCCCCTGGCCTTTTCTTCTTGAAACATATCAGGTTTTCAGTGGACATCTTAGTATTTGCCCTAGTCAAGAGCAGCATATTATTATCTCTTAATGTCTCCCACAGCAGCAAAAACACATTTCACTTTTCCACAAACATTGTGTTCTCTATGACAGACTGACTGGAAGATTTCAGAGAAACAAAAACCTCTTCCCAAGGTCCTCTAACTCTTTCTTTTTTAGGGATGAAACAGGAATGTGGGTGCTAGTTGGTCATCCACGCAACAGCCCCCTCAATCCTCTGCCCATTAACTTCACCTTCCTATCTACTCCTGGGGTGCCTCCCCCATTGGATACACCACTAGCCTCTGTACACACCCTCATGACCTTCTGGGGAAAGAGAAGGGGGAGTAAAGGTGCAGCCACTGACCTGTGGCCAAGACTAGAGAAAGGCACAGTCCTGTAGGAGCTGGGAGAGCAGGGGAGGCAGCCTGGAGGCCGTGACATGGAGCAGCAAGTCCTGAGTCCTTGGAGTGATGAAGAGCTCCAACTTTGCCTTGTAACAGTACTAAGAGCCTCACCCACTCCATAACATCAGGGTGCTCGAGGACTTGTGCGAAGTACAGGGTTTAAATCCTTGGGCTCAAATAACCAGGAACCCACATGTAAGCACTTCACAGAAAGGGTCCAGTGTGGGCTGGGTAGATCTGGGCCACCCCTGGATCCCCAATGCCTAGGGATCTTTTCAGCAGATTTTGGGGTCTATATGTCTGGAGTCCCAGGCCTCCATGCCTTGAAGTTCCAACTATTACCCATGTACTCCCTGAGGACCTTCCTTGTGGTTCAGTCTCAAGGTTTTCACCCTAACGTGACCCGCCTTTGGTTCTATTGGTCCTGAAGCCTATCTATATTCTGAACCCTTCTCACGGTTTACCCTCGGGGCCCCAAACTGCTCTAAGGACCGCCATAGTGGTCCAGATTCCTCTGGGCCAGCCTTGGTTTCCCAGCTCTCTATAGCTGATTTGTCCCTGGGTCCTGACCTTCCTATAGCCTTGTCCCAGAGTCCTGGCCCTCCATGGGGTGGTCTCAGGGTCTTAACCCTCCTCTGTAATCTATCTAGAGTTGGACCATCTCAGTGATTCTGGC
>CABHPQ010172224.1:2707-29235 GCA_902168405.1 Peromyscus aztecus | reverse complement strand
TGTCATTCTCTAAGTCTGAACATTCCTCAGCTATTCCTACGAAATCAGCCAAAAACTTCTGGTACAAACATGGCAGGTGAGGGCCTTTCGGGGCTGTCATGTAAAACCACAAATCCACTTTATTCACCTTGTGAATAAAATAAAAGCCACCACTTTTCTAAGACCCCTTATCCATTCACCTTCCCTCATCCTGGAACCCACCTGGACAGGAACTGTGACAAGTTATCCTAGATTACCTCTATCACCTTACTTTATTGAGAAATGTCTGAGGGCTGGAGAGCTGTCTCAGTGATTAAGAGCACTAACTTCTCAACCACAAGGATCAGACTGTAGATCCCAGCATCCATGTTGGATGGCTCACAACTGTCTGTAAACTCAGTTCCAAGGCATCTGACACCCTCTTCTCATCTCCATGGGCACTCCTGAGTACGCACATACACGTTTGCACGCACACACGCACGCACACACACACACACACACACACACACACACACACACACATTTTATTTTTTAAATTTATAGAGAAATGTTTGCATGCATGCCCTTTCACCCCCTGGAGATGTGAATGCTAATAGACCTGTAACTGATGCATTCCTCCAAGAATCCAGTAGAGGATCTTGGGCATGGAGATACTCACGCAGGTTGAAGAATGAACTGGAAGCCTACAGAGACACTTTATTGTGTGAATGACTCTCTAACCCTGCAACTGACACAGAAACCCAAAAAAGTGAAACGGGTCTGTCTGATATGCCTACAGGCTCTGCACACCCCGAATGCCTCAGAATCCCATGCAAAGATGGTCACCCACCCAGGCACCCTGCACTTACATTCCTCAGGCTATCTCCAGGGTTAGGTGTTCCTCGGGTTTACAAGCCCCCCAGCGTGTGCATGCTGGGGCAGGCCAAAACCAGTAAACAGGTTAGGGTTACATTTGTTTGCTGGTAAGGCCCCTCAGTGTGGGGAGGAGACACAGCAATAAAAGAGGAAGGGAGGAGTTTCAGGGTCTAGGCCACAATCTGCATCGAAGTGATGACTTACAAGATGCCAGAAAAACCAACACAAGGCCGTGAGATCCAAGCAACCCAACCTTATTCGATTATCAACTCCTGCTGGCAGCTGAGCTGTTCCCACAAGCCCTGTCACCAGACAGAACAAGAAGCACTCTCCTGACACTGCTGCTGCTGCTGCTGCTGCTGCTGCTGCTGCTGGGTCTGGGACAAGGTTTTTCTCATCTATTTAATGTCTGCGGTTGACATGTCAGGCATCGGACCACTGTCTGAGGACAATACCAGCAGGAATAGTTTGCTATTCAGTTGTCAAGTTTTATGGAAACATATTCAAAATGACAAACGATACACCCATATACAGACCCCAGCTTCCTCAGAGATGTTCCACTGAGTCAGATTACAAGTTCCTCGATGACAATTGGGGGACCCTTCTTTTGTCCCACCCTCCCACCTGGCAAAGTTTCAGGGCCCACTGCAGCTGTCAGTCAGCTCTGCAGATACAATGTGTCGTCCAAGATTAGCTGTTTCCTTCCCATGTCAGTGTGGGCTCACAATACCAAGTTCAAAATACCAAGGAGTTAGGAGAAACACCAAGTCACTCGGTTATTGTCAACAATAACTATCGGGCATCAAGCCTAATTCATACACCTTGATTAAATTTATAATTCAAAATCACTTAAACCACTATGACTAGTCTTCAATAGAAACTGCTACCAATTGCTCATAAAATTTTCTGTGTGGTGTCTCTAAAGGGCTGAAGTTCCCTCCCAAGTCCAGCCCTCCTAGAACCTCACGATGTCACTTTCCTTAGAAGCAGAGTCTCTGCCGATGCCATTCGCCAGGTTCAGATGACATCACACTGAATGTCATTGGTCCTAAATGCAATAATCTGTGGCCTTAGAACAAGAGGTCAGGGAGTACAGGGGCCACATGCAGGCAGGGGCAGAGATGGGAGTGGTTTGCCAAAAGTCCAGGAGAAGGCCAAAGCCTGCCAGAAGCCACAGGATGCAGAAAGAAGCAGGAAGGATCTTCTGCTGGAGCCTGCGCAGAGTATGGCTACCCACGTCTTGATCTTGATCCTTGATCCTCAAGGACGAGGAGAGAATAAATTCTTGCTTTCATTACTGATGTAACAACTAAACTTTCTTCAAATTTTAAATACTTATCTCTACATTACTGTGATTTAAAGAAGAAATCAAAGACATTAGCTAAGAGAACTGTAAACATCATGAAATAACACTGGTAACGTAGATGCCCAACTACAGAATAAAATGGCCGGGGTGGTCTATTCCCAGGGGCATTGTCCCTTCCAGGTCACCCTATCGTCCTCAGTCTCCTAGTTGAGGACGGCAAATCTGCCCTGACTTGCTCAGCAAGGCCATGAGTGGTTTCCAGGATGGGCAAAGGAGCCAGACCCAGTCAGAAAACCCTATGATGTATTCTTAACTACACGCTCACATGGGCACACCTTCTAGAGCAGTGGCTCTCAGCCTTCCTAATCCTTCAATACAGCTCCTCACGTCGTGGGGACCCCCAACCATGACATTATGTTGTTGCCACTTCCTAACTGTTTTTCTACTGTTATGAATTGTGATGTAAATATTTTTGGAGATAGAGGGTTGGTAAAGGGGCCACAACCCACAAGTTGAGAACCACTGTTCTAGAGGGTCCTGCTGGAAATGGGGCAAGAAATGAGAGATCCTCAAACTCCAGAAACAATGAGACCCAAACGAAGATTCGAAGACTGCAGACCTACTGATAAGCCCACCCTCATAAGGAATATGGTCTGTTTATGACCGCATTTCCACACTCAGTTTGGGAAAGGCCAGTCTATGGAGTCCCACAGATGTGTCCCAAAGCCAGGGCACATGGTAACAGTACTATCAAGATGCCATATAGAGACGTCTATCTCGATACACCAAAACAGTCACTTCATACAGCAAACATTCCACGGGCCACCATCCTAACTAGTCAAATAGATGGCAGATGGAATGGCTGATTAAGTCACTCTAACCATCAACACGGAGGAGGTCTGTGCTCTGTGACTGTCCCAGCACTGAGAACTGGGATCATTCTGTTAAAGGATCTCACGGGAAGGGAAGCTGATGCTCTCAACACAAGAGGCCTCCATATGCAAGGGTAAGGCCGCAGCACTCACCGCCAACCTCAGGGGTCATGGGACTAAATGAGTCATGGAGTGCCCACCAGAGAGGCAGGCCACATAAGACAACAGCCTCAATGTATACAGGGACCTGCGTCACTGACAGACCCACAAGAGACAGCCAGGGACGGGATGGGAAATGGCACTGTTATTAGAGAAAGAGAGCCGAGGTGGCAACCAAGAGGGGGGGTCCATTGAAAACACAGCACATAAGTGACCAGGGCCTTCAATATGCATGGGACCTCAATCACTTTGCAAGCCATGAGGTTTCGCCGGAACTCTGACAGTCTAACAGTGGAGTTCTATACATCACATTCTCAGAGTATCTCACCAACACTCCAGGCTTGGCTAGGAGAGAGAGAGAGAGAGAGAGAGAGAGAGAGAGAGAGAGAGAGACAGAGACAGAGACAGAGACAGAGAGACAGAGACGGAGAGACAGAGAGGGAGAGACAAAGACAGAGAGAATGTGTGTACATGTACATATGTGTGTGCATGTGCAAGTATGTGTGTAGTGTGTATATGTGAATGTGCATGTACTAATTTCTTTCTCAAACACTAACTCACTGTCCTTGAAATTTTCATAAACATTATTTCCAAGGAAAGACTGGCATGCCTAAAACCACACGTTAGAGAGAAATGGAGGGGTAGTCTTTGAACATGAAATTCCATACTCAGACAGCAGTAAAACGGGTTTAGATTTGCTTGGTAAAACCACAATTTACTTTTTTTTTTCTTTTAAATGTTAGACTCTCCAAGGATATTTATATTTCCTAAGGTCAAAAGTTCACAATTTATCTTTGAAGGATAAATTCTACCACTGGGCCCAAGGAGGAGTGTTAAACACTTTAATCCTATTTTTCCCATATTCATAACAGATGACAAAGAAAACCAGGGAAACAAATGGCCCTGCCACAGATGGAGAACTGTCAAGAAATATGGGGTTTTCTCACGACAGGAAGCATGCTGGGTGCTCGCTCTGAGTCTATTCTTTCTAGCAGACATATGTATGTCCTATGGAGGGAAACGGAAACTTAAAATATATTTTTTAAAAGGACTGGGACCTTATTCTCACCCAGAGATATGTTCAAGGGAATGATAATTTTTTTTCACAACTAATAGTTTAAAAGAAATTTTAATTTTGGAAATTAAACCAAATGCACGACTGAGGTCTCAACATCTTTCCATAATAAAATCAATACCACCACATGGGTCAAGAAAAGCTACATGCACAGGCACACACACACACACACACACACACACACACGCACACGCACACGCACACACACACACGCACACACATACACACACATACAGGAATACACCTTGCAGGTGTACTAAAGGAGTGTAACTTTGAGTCTCCCTCTAAATTTAAATTAAAAATAATTCAAACAGAACTATCCACTGCTGCTGGGTATGGTGGCTCACACCTGTAACCGCAGGCCTTGGCTAAGGCAGAAGGATTACTTTCAGTTAGAAGACAACCTGGGCTCTATAGTAGTCACAGACCACTTTAGGCTACGAGGTAATAGACTGCCTAAAATAAATTTTTTAAAGAAATAAAGACAGAAATACTGTCAACTACACATAAAATGAAGACAATTATCTTAACAAGCAGGACTCAAACAAAGATGGACATACTACGCCACCAGAAGGCCTTGGGGCTCTTCGCACGTAACAGAAGGAAGCGCGGAGCTGATGCGACACCACATAGGAAAGACACAGTCTGGACCATCCCTGTCCCCTCTGCTAGTAGACTGGACTATCTGTCCATGTAGCCAAAACACCTAGGAAAATATGTCAGGCGGCTAATTAGCAATGATGCATGGTTTTGCTGGGTTTGCCATGGTTTGGGCTTTCTAAGATTTGCTGCTTGCTGTAATTTCCTCTCTCATATGAGTCACTCTTGTATATAATATACATAATCCTGTGTTTTTCTAAAAGACCCCCCCCCCTTCAGAAAATCCAGGGTCCTCACCCAGCGCTAACCATGATGAAAAGTCGGCTTTCTGGTCCTCATCTCACACGGGTAAGCCTGTGATGTCATTCACTCCACATCTACTGAGGGACTCTGGATACAACACAAGCCCCTACCCTTGGTAAACAGTTCATCTCACCCTACTCACATGCTACCCACGCACAGGGAACAAAATAAATACCATCCATGTAGACTGTCTTCCTAGGACACTGTGATCTCCTGTCCTAGTTAGCCAACTTTTAATAGTAATCCTAGGGCTCCCGGCATGCCCCCGTCAGCATCCAGAAACAACCCAGACCCACGCTACCCACGGAAGGTCTTCAGCACATCCATGCACAGGCAGTTCTGTGCTGTCCAGAACCATTCAGTCCACAGGGCCGTGACTGCCTCACACCACGGCATCCTGACTACTCACGTGGAATGTCATTTCCCTGCCCACGTTGCAGAAGTTGACATTAACCGTAGGCAGGTTAAAAGAGCGAAGAAAAGTGTAATGGAGGATACCCACTCTCTCTCACAGTGTGACAGCAGAGTCGCTGGAGAAATAAAAGCAGAAACAGCTGACAGTGTGTGTGTGCCTCTATGTGCACACACATACACTCTCATGAGCTTGCACATGATGGATAAGATTTTGTTCCTATTTCATATATGGGCACAGAAGTGAGAGTCACTGAAGAGGTATGGGAACCAGGGTGACGACATACAACAGTCAAGAATGGATCTTAAGGCCCCAATTAGCCAAATGGCCACTGCTTACAACCTGAGGAAACCGGGGAGCTAATGGCGTCTCAGCTTCCACTCCACTACCATTCCGGTACCACCCAAACAGGTGCCGAGACAGACACAGGTCCAAAATGGGGACGTTCAGACCTGCAGACAGTGTCGGGGAAATCAGACCCTCCAGCGCTTCATTATCCATCCCACTCTAAAGGAGCCTCAAATTCTGGGAACCTCAGCACACAGAGATAATAATAGGATCCACAGGAAAACTAAACTACGTAACACAGTGAGGGGGCCAGGGACCTAGCTGGCCCAGCCAGGGAGCACCCACCACTTCCCAGCCACTTCTCCCTAGCACTGCAATTGGTCTAAGAACAAGAGCAGCCAAGAGACAAAGCCCATTTCCCGCGGGGCTTTTGGTCTAGAGTGGGTTTGGCTGCTAATGCTCTTGGACACTGGTATTTTACAAAGGTACCCAAAAGGCAGAGGGCGTGACAGCAGGAAGTCACACCCAGCACTCGGTAACTGAATAGCTAACTTCACTCCTCCCACATATTTTCTTTTGTGGGTATGTTTGCATGTGTAGCATGTGCCTGTTTATGTTGGCATATGCGTCTGTGTGTGCAAGAGAGGTGTGTGTACATGTGGAAGCTAGAGGTCCATGTCAAATGCATTTCTTCTATCTTTCTCCACCTTACTTTTCGACACAGGTTCTCTCACTGGCCTGCAGCTTGCTGGTTATGCTAGACTTGATGACCAATGAGCCCCAAAGGTCCTCCCTTCCCTGCTTGCCCAAGTGTAAGACTACAGGTAGGGATACAATGCTGCCCCTGGCCTTTACCTGGGAACTGGGGCATCTGAACTCAGATTGCAGGACAAGCACTTTACTATAAGCCATCTCCTCTACACTCATGTTTTCTTTTTAACAGTCTAACAATCCACAGTACAAATCCAACAGCTGTACCTTGACAGCCGGCATTCTGTCTCCCTGTCCAGCTTCCAGAGCAGGAGGCTGAGGAAGCCCCCACCGGGAAGTAGTGGGTTTTCAAGAAAGGTGAAACTGCTGGAAGGAGCCTACTTAAAGAGCCATGCCCACAGGCCTTCATGAGCCCTGAAAGATTAAAGCAAGAGCAAATGAAACCCACACATCTGGTCAGATAAAGGCTGAGTGTGCTAGCATCCTTAGGTACCAGCAGTGTAGCATGGGTACCCCTTGAGTGAAATACAACCCCTTGACTAGATACAGATATGGGTGCTGGGGCTGGAAATGAGCTTAGGAGAGCCCTCGCTATCAACATCACAGCCCCGTTTTCCCACCTGAGAATGGAGGAGCTAAGAGAGGAGATGCCGGTAGTCAGGCAGATGGTGGAGAAAGCTGGGGGTTTCCCAGTGCCAGAGGCAAGGGGTGGTGAGCTGCTGAGTTATGTGGAGGCAAAGAGAAGAAGGCAGGTGAGATAAATTGGAAAATGGATTTTTTTGTTTCACACATTCAATCCTGATAACATTTATTTCATTACTCAATGAGATTTTTACATCCAAGGGATGCATAATAAAATATTTTATATAAAGTTAATATTGATAACCACTTTAGTCTCCGACATGCTCTTGCCATCCTGTGAGAGTCATTATCTTGAGGACCCTCTTCATGATTTTTCTTTTCCCTGGAACTGTCTGGAAACAAGCACACACTCAAAATAAGTATTTATTGAATAAATAAACCAATGAATGAGGGAGCAATGGAAGAAGCCAGCAAATGAACTTCCTCTGTGGGGTAGGATCAGTGCCAGCCACAGCATCCCCAGTTACAGCTGAGAAATCGAACATTTAAAGATCCACGTGACCCTCTCCACTCCAGCGTTCTTCCCAGTACACAAACTGGGGCCCCCTCAGAAGATTCCAATAATAAGAGCCAGAGACCCAGGGCCGTATGCCAAGAAGCCAAGGGGGTTATATGTTTAATGTCAATATTTATTTCTTATTTACATCCCCTGCTTGTTGGAGGAGGATTTAAGGCAGTTTGATTTATGCTCAGGAAGGCTATGCTGATTAAAACCTCACTTTTGTGTACACGAGATAATGTGTGTAAAACACCTCCCAGTACCCTTGAGGCACCCCCTCTTCACAAGCCCCAGAAATCCTAGACACTGGGGCCTGTGATTTTATTATGAAAAAAGAAAAACCTAATAATTATTACTCGGTTAAGGAAGTTTCTCAACAGATAAAAATCTTTCGATGCTCTGGGTCTACTGAGAAAATGAAATAAAAGACGCTGCGGCATACCACAATATCTAAAATTTATTGTAAAAACCATCTGAAATATCACAGAAACACTTTCTCCCTTGAGTGTTTTATGAACAGCAAATGCGAGGAGGAAAAAATATTTTTACAGATACCTTGAACTAAGTTTACAGAAATAAGTGTGTGAGAGACTATACCATCTTTAACAGAAAAGCTAATGGTGATCTGAAGACCCACTCAGCGTGTTCTTAATTCAACTTGGTAACCAACCAACCAGTGCAAAAACACAGAAACCAAGGGTGTCTCCTGCACAGCTCGCTAGGGGAAAAGCCCTTCCACACAGCTGTGCAAAGTCTGGGCAAGCCAGTGAGTATGCCCTGCCCGTCGCTGCCAGCCCATCCTCCGGAACCATATTTATAATGACATATTAGATTTGGGAGCAATTGTCTGCTGATGGGCACAAAATGCTACTAAATAACTTAAAATTGAGAAAACCTTACAAGAAATACACTTATCACTGAAAATCGCTTGAGGAGGTGGTGGAGAGCGAGAAAAATGGACAGAAAGAAAGATGGGGAAAAGGTGCCAAGGAGAGGAGCCAGTGAGGACAGGAGGCGAGGTGTGCAGGGAGGCCTACCACCGTCCTTCCAACACGAGGTCTACCACCGTCCTTCCAACACGAGGAGGTCTACCACCGTCCTTCCAACACGAGGAGGTCTACCACCGTCCTTCCAACACGAGGAGGTCTACCACCGTCCTTCCAACATGAGGAGGTCTACCACTGTCCTTCCAACATGAGGCTCTGTGAGCTGCCACATTGCTACCAGGCCCACAGCCTCTGGCTCTGGTGGTTACGGCCACAGATACGGCCACTATGAATAGTAGTAAAGGAATGGGAATCGGCACAAAGCCCCTAGTGTGGCAGCCTCTAATGCAAAGGGCTCTGAAGACAGCAAAGTCGGCCTAATCATGTGCAAATAGGTCTACTCACAAGCCACCTACAGGGAGAGGAGTGTGTGTGTGTGTGTGTGTGTGTGTGTGTGTGTGTACATGTGAATGAAGAAACTGATCCTGGATACCTTGCTCTCCACTTTATCCTAGTGTCTCTCTGAACCTGGAGCTTCCTGCTTCCCCTACACTGGCTGTTAACAGGCCCTGACAGCTGCCTCCCTCCCTGGTGTTGGGGTTACAAATGCCTGCTGCTGCACCCAGCTTTTTAATGGGTCCTGGGGGTCAAACTCGGGTCTTCCTGCTTCAGTATCAGACACCTTACCCGAAGCCATCTCCCCAGGCCCTAGGAAGGACTCTTAAAGGCCTTGAAGAAATCAGTTCATCCATGATCCTAACCAATTGCCTGAGGAACATCTTCCCGCCTAGCAAGCCGCATTTACCCCAGGACAACTCAACACCACCAAGTGCAGAACAGAACTGTGGAAAATGCAAAACAGCCCAGCATGAACCCTTTGCAAGGAAGCACACAGAGGTGTGACCAGGAAGGCGGTGGATTGCACGGAGCACTCTTCTCTCACACTGCTGTGAACAACTGAAGCTATCTCGTGTGAACCCACTAGACTGACACACTCTGCTCACCTCTACTCCGCTCACCTCCACTCTGCTCACCTCCAGCCCAAACTAAAAAGGACCTCAACACATCTGTGCTTCTCCAACACGAGCCACTGGTGATTCAGAACCATGCACCCACCACCAGCCCAAGTTCTAGTACATTCCTTGCACAGCTCACATGCTGCACAACATGCTCCGTTTAGTCTTGCTACTGTACTCACATGCTCAGATCAATGCATGCACAGCAGCATTGTTATGGGAGATTTGCAGTTTTTCCCATGAGACAAGCAACCTACAATTCTAACCTCCCACCCCCCCAAAAAAGTGAAAAAAGGTCACATGCTACAAGACACACGAGAACACATTGGAAGTAAATATGCTTCCATATTTCAGCATATTCCAAACAGGCTTCGGAGCTATGTACACAACTGATACCACCTTTATATGTGGGTGTAGAACAAAACTCCAAGGAGAATCCCCACTGCAGGAAGAAACTGAAAACCAGCCCAGAATTCCAGGCCTGTGAGGCTGTGGGAGGCCCCAAGAGTAACTACCACCCAGCCTCCCAAGGAAGCAACACAGCAGGCCTGGGAAGGTTTGTGAGCTCCCACAGGCCGGACATGACCCCACAGTGCAAACGCCTTTGTGAATTGGAGAGTTTCCCTGTTTCTGGTTTTGTTTTTGTGAATCTACCTGGCCAGAGCTCAACTAGCAGTAAAATCTTTTGTGCCCTAATAGAATATTCACGCATCACTGTGGGAAACTCAGGTTCTATTAGGCCGAGAGCACCTCAAAATGACAGTATATTTCACCAAATTTTCTTTTGAAACCATAGCTGGGGAGACAGCTTGGTGGGTAAGAGCACATGCATTACAAGCTTGCATACCTGAGGTCTGAAACCCTAGTTAGTACCCATGTAAAAGGATGGGCATATGTGCCTACAGCCCCAGCAATGGTGGGCAGGGTGGCAGCAGTGGCCAGGAGAGTCAGATCCCAAGAGTTTGCTGGCCAGGCACCCTAGCCAGAAAGGCCACTTGGTTCAGTGAGAGACCAGTAAGACAGAGGGATAGAGAGAGATGTGATATCTTGCTCTGGTCTCTGAATGCATGCACATAGACACACAAACCTGCGTACTCACATACATACAACACACACACACACACACACACACACACACACACACACACACTCCACTATGTATCTGAACTAAAAATTCCAAGTAAGGGACTGAGTCCTTCCTGAAAGTGCACATGAGTGCAGGACACTCAGGTCCCTTAAGTCTTCCTGGAGTCCCTGAATTCACAGGCCTGGAATCCAGGAAGGAGCCTTGAGCAGAAAACTCCCTTTCCTGTAAGAGAGAAATGTTTCTGACTCGAAAATACCTATCAGATAAATGCATGAAAAGCAAAATGTCTCCACGAAAAGTTGAGTAAACAAACCAAATTTCCTAAATAAACGTGTCTCAGACTTTCCAAAGTATATGAGAAGTGGTATGCATGGCCTCTGGCAAAATCAAGATGTAGGAAAAGATTCCTAAAGACATGATGGACACAGCAGTCGGTGCAGCTCCCTTGGCCTACAGGCCCTGTGCAGTTACACAAGAGCAGTGATAGGTCCTTCTCAGAAGGTTCACCAAGATCAGAGTCTGGCCCAAATTACCAAAAATTAGGTGTTGCATGCATGTTTTTCCTTCCTCATCAGGGATCAATTTTGAAGGCCTGGGATCTAAAAGTACAGGGTATAGGCAGGAAGCAGAGCTCTAACATCAGCCTTCAAAGTCTACTGCTAAAGAAGGTTCAAAATCTTCTGGGGAGAGTGACAGAGACCTACATGACACAAGGGCCAGTCCCATGTGACCATGACTGTGACCCCAGGAGGACAAGAAAGTAGGACAGAGCAGAGACTGGTAGAGAGAGTCTGGCTCTGGGTTACACAGTCACTGCCCAGCTTTAAGGGAGGTCCAGGGTCTCAGCTCAGACCTCTCCTGCCCGAGTGTCCTCTCCACACTGGACTACCAGGTAGGAACCACATCACATCTCCTGCCACCCACCTCCAACCCAGAAATGTTAGGTTGGTTGCCAACATGTGCCACCCATCAAGGTCTGGTTTCCCCCCAAGAAAGTGGATTTTTTTAAACCACTATGTAAATCTATAAATCATGTGATTCACCTTCCATCCACCAGAGGCAGTTCCTGGAGTCATCCGTCCTGTGTGGCACAAATATGGAATGTGAGAGAAACATGCTGTATAAGGAGCATTTCTGAGCTCCCAGTCAAGGGATTTTCCACACACTCCTTTGTTCTCGTTTTCTCTGGTGCTAGCCAGGAAGGGCCAGCACCACACCAACAAATCACAGGGAGGACAAGGGAACCGGGGGGAAAGACGACATCGCTTTAATTTTGCACGCATGATGTTCGCAGCCACTAAGGTCATACCTGCGTGTGTTGACTGACAACTTTTCAGCTTGATTCAAAGCAAACAGCTGCTGGCTTGATTGCCTAGCAACTAAAAATTGATGGATGACCCTTAAGATGAATAACTACCATAAATCACCTCATTCAAACTCTCCAAGAAAAAAATTAAAAAACAATGGTTTTCATGACATTTGCTGCACTCCATAATGCGCCGTGATAAATTTGGCCTCCTCATGGATGCAGAGCCAGGGTTGCCCAAGTGGAGTCCCTTTGGTTTCTATGTTTTGTGTTCTTAGTTCTCCATAGATTCGGCTTGTCAGAAACACAGGCCCCTGTGAGCCCGTCAGTCACTCTGAGACAGAGCCGCTGCTGATCCCTCATCCCTAAACACCATTTCATCAGGAAATGGAGGTCCTATATCACAAAGACAGCAGAGTGCCCCATACATTAATAATGGTTATGGTATATTTAGTGTAATGACTTGACCTCAACCAACATTACAGATGCCATGATTCATATGAATTTGATAAACTACTTCCTGTTTGTAGACATTTCATATGGTCCTAAAAGACCACGAATGTGTTTTAAACTTGCAGGTAAACACAGACCCATACATCATAGCAGGAAGAAGTACTCCTGGTACATGCCCTGTAAGGAATCCCACATCACCCTGAGCCCCAGAGTGAGTCCCAGAGAGAACAAGGATGATGGACAGGCCCACATTCTCCAGATGTGAATCACTGTGCCTCACCTTAACTCCGAAGGCCATTCTTCTTCCCATCTCCTTTTTCCTTCCCTTCTTGTTGAACTCCTGTCTTCCTTCTTTCCTTTTTTAATGTCAAATTTACACCGAAGGCTGCTCCCTGGTAATCCAATCCACCACCCAATGGGAGTTCGTTGAACACAAAAAAGGGTCCCTGCACCCTCTGTCCTCAACACTACCAGCATCCTGGGGCTGCCCACGTGAAGAGATTGTACACTCACTTGTCCTCGGGTATGCTGGCACACTCCATGGAGGGATGCTTTGATGATGGGCCGGGCACAGTGCTCAGCTCCGACGGCAGGAGAGAAGAGAGTTCCACCCTCCCAGAGAGCGCAGATGCACTAGGACATGCGTTCTGATGGGTACCATGCTATGGCATCTTTTACACTAGAAACTCATTCACATTATTAAACAATATAATTCTCCCCCAAAACTGAGAATGCCCAACACTGAGTAAGAGGAATTATGTTTTGTCCAACAGACTCTACAGTTCCAGAACACTTCTATGTAGAAGAAACCATGAGGGGCTTGCAAGATGCTAAGCCATGCTCAGTACCAAAGCCCAGGTGGCCACACTGGCTCTCAGACCAGTTGACAGCCCTACAGCTTAGTGTGGTTCAGTGCCACTAAGACCACACTTGCTGGCAGTCTTGCAGAATGCAGCAGTATGCCCCACACTGGCTTTAAAAGTTCCTACGTCCACTTTAGGCTCCTGAGATGGAAGAAATAAAAACTAATAAAGTGAGTTTGAGGAGCCAAGGGGCTATGGCCTAAGTAGTCAACACATCCCTCCAGGCATTGGGTACTCATCAGAAATGAGGTAGGCTATCTTGCTGCTGGTGTGTGTATTCGGGTGTGAATTCCTAAATCCATACCCCAGGAAAAAGGAATAGATCTGCTACCAGGAGTATCCAGCCTTTTGACACTGTTGCATGACATTGTCATCTACAGAATCTCTCCCCAAGACCAATGCAATAGAATTACAAAAACAATTACCAAAAACAGCCCTCAATGTTTTAAGTAGGTTTATGATTTTGTGTCGGCCTGCAGTCATAGCTAACTAACCTCCCTTACGTAGGTCCACAAACCACGGGTTAGCCATTCCTGCATCCAGCAAAGCAGTGCAACCTTGCCATTTCCCAAGAAGGGAGCTAGGAGGGCCGGGAGATCTACAGGCCTGACTTGGCAGCTCAGATCCTATGTATCAAGCTTTCTGGGAGCTTAGAACTAAGCACATGTTGGTATCTGCACCACACGGATGCCAAGTGAAGGCCCTGATTATAACTGGCTGTTTAGACTGCTACTTTGGGCCCTTGCAGATACCCATACATCTCCCCAAGTCTTGACCTGGAATACGCCATTTGTCTTGTGACCCACAGGCTTCAAGCTAACACCATCTTCGCTGTCCCCAGACACAAGTGCGCTCTCTGTTGTCTCTCTACTTTAAACACCACAGAATCTCATGAGGTTGACAGAGGTCACTGGGAAAACAGCCCTCCATTCACAGTTCACACTGTATGGCTATGGGCTCTTATGCCTCTCAGGCTTTCTCAGGATTTCTGCCTGCCTCTGACCAGCCTTGGCCTTCGAGATGGGGAGGAAGAACAAGACTGAGAGAGCAGGACAATCTGGAATGCTGTCCCTTTAAGACTGAAATGCTTGTTTCCTTCCAGTAAGAAAAGTAAATCATACTATAGTGAGTTGAGCTTTGAAAAAAGCATCCATCCATTAAAGTTCACAGATCCCAGTTCTCAGGTTGTCCCTCCCCTGACTGTGTCTCAAGTTACAGCCTTGTACAACCCAAGTCTAAATAATATTCACCATGATAAATGACACCATAACTCCGATATCCACAATCAATCTTTGCTTTAAAGATACATCCATCTTCAATAATGTTGATGGGGATTCTGTAAAATGGGAAACGTGACTGTCTCCCAGCCCTCCTGACGGAGGGGGAGGGAGGCCCTGAGTGATGGCTGTCAGCCCACATCTGGCCACAAAAATAAATTAGCCTTATGTAGACAAATGAAAGGACCGGCTCTGCCTAGGAAGCAGCCACTCCTGAGCACTGGCTAATTTATAGGACATCTTTCTGGAAAGTTCCTGGCTGAGGCAACAGTCTCCCTGTCATCTCTTTAAACATTATCTGGTGCTGTGAATGACCGCCACGGGTTAGGGACTGCACACGGCGTAAGGGCAGGGAGAAGAAAACCCGCTCACATCCCCCGTGCAATTAAAACGCAAAACTCCACTCTTCTAGGAAGGGGAGGGTTTTATTTTAGGCAAATACTTTTTAGATTTTAACACCATTTATGCCCCTGGCCAGCTTATTGTTGTTGAATTTCCTTTTTCTTTTTTTCTTTTTTTTTTGGGGGGGGGTGGTCTTAGAAAGCACATAGACAGCAAATAATTTGAGGGTAAAGATGGGCCTTGAAAGACAGGCGTCCTCCAAACCCCTGAGTTTTATGTGGGAAGTGAACTACTGTCTTTTGCAGGCGGGCAGGAAGCAGGTTACAAATGCTAAGCAAGCAAGAGAAAGACAGATCTACCCAGATTTTGGACGCAATTTCAAAAACAGCCTGGGGTAAAACACTGTTAGGAAGGCTCTAGAATAAATAAGACCAAACTTGCTCCCCTACCAGAGGGCAGTCACTCTGGCAGGTTCTTCATGCTTCTGACCTTGACCATGGAAGGGGCACTCACTCACTCAGGGCCTGTTAGGACAGGGGAGTGGTTGAGAACAGGCACACACTCCCTGCAGGGAAGTTGGGACTTCATGGGGTGTGCTGCAGAGTGATGCAGGATGTCTGTTCCCAGGCTGGGAACAATCACCGGTTTGGCCCCAGAGTCTCCTGGGCAGCAGACACAGCGGCATGGTCCTGGATGGGGAGGGTTAACTCTGAGCTGAAGGACTTACAGTAAGGCTGGGAGACACAACACACAAGCTTCCTGGCAAAGGCTCACCGAGGGTAGGAGGGGACTGCTAAATGAACTCTCTCAGGCTTTGTGGCCGCCTTTCCCAAGGCCCAGGCTGGCCCCTTTGATAAATGACACATGTCATTCTGTCAGGGCTGACACCGCAGCTGGGAAGGCTGGTGATGCATGGCCCCAGTGAAAAGAGAATCCACTTTTTGGCACCGAGTGAGTCTGTGCCCTGTGTAAGGATTTTGTTTCTCAAAAAGTAAAAGATAGACTTAGGATTGGGGGGTGGGGAGTTGAAAAACAGATTGAACGACAGCTTACACTTAACATAAATTAACTGGGGTAACGGCGAAATGTGCTAGCCTGCGATAAATAAAAGCTACATTAGTCAATTATTAATCACACTCTAACTTGTAGCCAGAACCCAGGACTTAAATCTGAGGCCTGAGCTGCCTTATAAACAGATAAGATGGTGTCTGATAGATGTCTCCCTGAGAGAAATCAGGAAGGAGACAAAGGCTCAGGGGGCTCACCATTGGGAGCACATGGAAAGTTCTGGAAACAAAGTGGGGTGAGCAGCGCAAGAGACCCATCCTGTACAGACACAATACTTGCTGGTTGTGTAAGGAAAGCTAAGCCGGACAGCAACTTCCAAATGCTTCTCCCTCAGGATCTATTATATTTTTCTCAATATGCAAGATATTTACATGTTGCCCATGTGTGTTCCTAGACTTTTTGTCTTAAAAAAAGCTGTTGCCAGTTTTGAACCTGGACCTACTGAGTTACAACTTTTAACTGATCCCTAGTAAGGGAATTTCCCTAGAGATGGGATTTATTTCAAAATTATTTAGAAGAGACAATAATGTCCACATTTTACTCTTCACACTGGCACTTGACATTCACATACATTAAAGCACTGAGCCCATCCAAATCCACCTCCCAGCCAACTGGCTTTCTGTGTGGCTGAGTTGTAAGCAATTCACAACCCACTTACCACCCACCAACACACAATCAAGATAATGCAGTCACACACACACACACACACACACACACACACACACACACACACACTTGGCCTTAAGGTATCACCGTTTGTCATAATAAAGAATGAACTATAAGTAATAAAAGCACAATGGGACCTAACCAACATTAAGTAAAGCCCACCCTGAAGAGTCAACTCCTCCATGCTCTGTACATGCTGCCGTGTGAATTCACCAAGGCTTCATCCAGGAAAGCCTCCCCTCTGGGCTCAGGACAGGGAAGGTGGTAGCTGCTGGGACCCTTGGCCTTCCATGTTGATGAGCTTCCTCTCACAGGGTTGAGGTTCTACGAAATCTGCTGAGGTTGAGGGGAGACTTGTAGCGCTCAAAAGTAACACAGACCAACACGCGTGTCCAGGAGAAAGTGTGTGTACCACACAGCCAACAGGTAATCCTAGAAGCTGCATCCGCCATCCGTAAGCACGGTTCCCTAGCACTGTGCCTGGCTCGTGAGGCAAATGCTCAAAGCAATGCCTAATGAATAACAAAATCCTCATTTTCCCTTAAAAATGCATCTCCGGTGCACTCTTCCAGAGCAAAGATGTGCCCATACCCATACCCAGGATCCCCTGCCCCACAACTTCCAGATCTCACAGAGGCAGACATGATTCCTTGCCCCATGACACCAAAAGGGCAGAAGGGACCCAAGTTGCCTGTTTCAGCTTGCTTCCTATTTAACGATTAAAAATAAAGTGAGATGTTACCAAAAATGCGTTCTCTGAGCACCATCAGCTTTCCTTAAAAAAATAAAATAAAATAAAATACAGCTGTTGTTTCATGTCAGATATAGCTAAATAAATTACAGAGTTGTAAAATAGTAATGCTTTTAGAATTCTCTAATAATGCAAACCCTTCATCTACAGAGAAGTAAACTGAGGCCTGGCAAAGGGGGAAAAAAATCAGTGATGGAACAAAGACCCAGGCCTGCATCTACCATCTAATATTGCTTACAACACCAGATACACTCAAGAATTGATTGGTTTTTTATGAAAGTCAACCTCCTTAATGGAAACACATACAATTAATAGACAGGTTCCAAATCCAGTCAAAATGTTTTAAAAGCCACTAAACCCAATGACTTCTCAGATGACGGTGGGGGTGGGGAGGGGGTGGGGGTGTCATCTGTTAACGCATGGGCTAGTATTTAAACGCCTCCCTTCCTCCGGTTGAAATATAATTTTTCTTTAGTCCATAAAAAATTGAGATAGTGTGCAGAATGTTTATATACGGCCAGGGTCTCTCTTTAAAAGGTTTCTACTTTTACTTTATGACCTGTCCTTGATTTGACGCTTCCGCTCATCAGAAAGGGATTTATAAAATAATCCTGAAGGTGAGGAGCAGACATCTGTCAGGGACTGGCTGGGTTTCATGATGCGAAATGTAAGAAGAGAAAGAAATCCTGTTAAGCTCTCTTTAGTCACCAATAGACATCAAAGGTAATAATTAAAGAAGACAGACGTCATAAAACATAAATTTATGTCTATTTTAATAATGCACAAGTGGCGTAGTGTGTAAAATATCTATTAGGTTGAAAGAACATGAAAACGTTTCAATACGGGGAGGGGAGAATCTATGTTTTGTTTTGGGGTATTTTCCCTTCCTTAAAAAAAAAGTGGGGATTTTTTTTCACAAGTTTAAAGTGAAGTCTTTCCAAACCTTTGCCATCTGTGGGTACATGAACTATGAATGACCCCGAGTGATTTGCACTCTGCTGAGAATCCTTAGAAAGCTGGGGAAAAAGTATCATTAAGAATGACTGATGACTGTCAGTCATGGTTGACCTCATCCAGGCTTTGGTCTCTGCCTCAGTAATAAGCTGCCCTTTATTAGTACCAACACTCCATAAAGGGGGTGTGTTTAGTCACAGGATAGTGGCCTTCTAATGCCCATTGCTTCTCGGGAAAAGATTGATTGGTGTTCATTTTTACTGCATTCTCTGCACACACAGGGCCAGGGCTGCAGAGCAGCAGGCCTGCAGAACACACACAGGAGGAAGGAAGTGGGAAGAGAACATCTCGGAAGGGATCCCAGGGCCAGAGGGATGGAGGCAGTTTTCCCTTAAAGAAATCCATCTTTCAAAAAAGACCCCACCAATATGCCACATGTATATTTGATTCCAGCAGGAAAGTCCAGGGAAGTCAATGTGAGTGTTGAGATGCAACCGAAGGTCCCTTTGCTAAGTACAGCTCATCTTAAAAACAGAAACGATGCTGGCTTGGGACTCTCTCCCTCTAAAACTGCAGTAGCCAAAACTCTGCCCGAAGAATTAGGCCCTATAACCAGCCTGACACCAAAATACAAAGATGTAATTATTACCCATTAAAACCGAATGTGTGAAAAAAAAAATCTTCCCTATACGAGCACATAAAACCTATCTACTGCCTTTGTATTAAACTACTAAATTGTTTTTAAGAGGCAATTGCTATAGAAACAGACAAATGAACTATATGTGTGTATGTGGGTACAGGTATACACACATATATGCATACACACACACACACACACACACACACACACACACCACTGTCCTAGGAACCCTAAATCCTGTGCACTACCTCCGTCTCGTGAGATGACTGCATGCCTCCCCAGGAGGTGGAGTGGAGATGGGTGCGTCATTAGCCTCCACATTGCCCTCGCTCCACTGTGGGTTCTCAGGTACTGCAGGACTAGGGAGCAGCAGGCTCTGCCACACCATGCTCTGGGCAGGTGCTCCACACAACAAATGAAGAGACTCTATCCCATGTGGGGTTCTCCATTCCAAATATGTCTATAAACAAATTTAGCTCACAGGGTGATTAATTTGCAGAACCCCTTTGAGAATAAGCCAGACTCTGCAGTCTAATGCCTTCAGCCAGTTACTCCCAGAAATTTAGCCAAACACCACAAGATCCTGCTCTCAGGAACTGCTAGAGAACCTTGGGGTTGAGTTACAATGCACACAGGCTCCTACCGGATTCAAAAACTGGTTCCATGAAAAAGAACCACGGTGGCGGAGGGCAACGGGGTTTAAACACAGCCTGTCTCTAGCAGACAGTCAACACCTCATCTTGTGCAGCTCAGAAGAACAGAGGGAAGCCCGGACCAAAGTCACCCTTCCGGCTCTAACCACAGGACAGACAGCTGTCCTGGCTTAGAACTGCCATCGGGTCAGGCCCAGTCTGAGCCAGGAGAAGGAGGAGGAGGCCAGATCTTCTGTGGATACCACAGTTGTAAGTCGGTTCTCCTTGAGACCTTTCAAGACACTGGTTTTTCCAGTGAATGAAAAAAGGGGCAATTGAGAAGCTTCCCCTATGAACTCTGGGTGACCTCTGGGTGCCTGACCTCTGACCAGGTCTGCCAGCCTTTTCTGCTTCCTTTCTCTACCACAGCTTCTTACAGTGGATTTGAAGTTGACAGATAATACAAGTTCAATCCCTGCTGGGGCTGAAGGGAGGAAGGGAACTTCATGCCACCAAACGAATGTGCAACCACTGAGCACCATCCCACACGGGCAATCACACCAGGCATTATAACCCAGACGCAGGGAGCTTTGCACACTCCTACCCCTTCAAGCCCCCGTGTACTTGTGTGTGGAGAGTACTGCTGCAGTGCCCTGAGTGCTAACAAGATGAAGTACTTCCTGGCTGATGGAGAATATTTATATTCCATTACTTTGTGAGGTGCTAGCAGATTCCTTCCATTTTAAAATTGTATACACACACACACACACACACACACACACACACACACACACACAGGTAAGCATATATGCACACGTATACATACATAAATACAATACATGCTCTTAAAGTTTGGAGACAGTTCAAAGGGATTTACACCCATCACAATAGTATTGTTTATGATCACATTATTTGCCCATATTTGGCTGTTTTCGATGCCAGTACCTTCGCAGGTAATAATAAAGCATAGCAAACGAAACCAGACATGTTTTACTGTTATTTTCACGTAGCTAGGAACTGAAGCCGGGCAGGCTCTTATGGAGTATTACACAGTTTACTGCATTAATAATAGGATGCCCCACTGCCGTGACACATTCTGTACTTGAAATAAATATTAGTCACAATACTTGCGTTTTAACTCCATATATTTTAAGGCTGAGCTGTAGCGGTGACACAGGCATGGGGTGACTCGCCAATAAGGCACATTAACCACTTTGAGCCGAGCCTTCTCTTCGGCACGGTATCCACTGATATGTCTTGCCATTTCTTGCTATGAATCTTACCGCTGGCTTTTTAAAAATAGTAAAATGTAATAAATACAGGTTTCTGAAAAGTTCACATTCCCAAGTCGGAGTGTGTACTGACCTTCACCACTGATTTAATTTATTTCATCACATCTTGCTGAAGATGCGTTTTACTTTTCACTAAAAACTGAGAATATTTTTTGTAACCAAATTCTCTAAAATCCAGCCTCATCCCCTTGTCCATCACAGCCTTGTACTCACCCTCACCTTCCAACCAGCTTTTGTGTAGAATTTATAGGCATGTAACTATTTGACCTATATTTCACAGACACTATTTTCTCCAGCAAGAAGCTGGGGAACACACCTTTAAGACTGCAGCCAGCAAGCTGAGGCAGACATGCCCATGCCTCTATTTCAAATCCGGAAAAGGCACCTGAGATTCAATATGGAGCTGATGGTAGTGTCGAGCTTCTGGGAGCAGCTGTGTGGGACAGGATGAAACCCTGTGCAGGGGAGCTTTCAGGGATTCAACTTGGATATTTCCCTGCAGAATGCACCACAATCGCAAGAGCCAGAGAACCCTGCAGTACAGTTCCCAGCAAAAATAAAAATAATAATAATTTAAAAATACTACAACCGAGTAACTGAGACTTGACTCCCCCCAGCCCCCCCCCCCATAAAAAAACAGAGGCAAATCCTTGTTCCTGTTGTTACAGAATCTCACGGACGTGGAGAGAGAACAATGTCTACCCTCTGAGGAAACTGCGGAGTGCTGCAGCAGTGTGGGGTTAACAACAAAGCCAGCCCAGACAGGACAAGCTGGGGACAGGAAGAGGTAAGCAGGAGCTGGGCTGAAAGGCCTTCCTAGGAAAACAAGGGGCAGAAAGACCATCAAAGTTGTGATTCTCCCTCGCTGTTAGTTTATTTCATAGTGGAACAGTGGCGTCTATAAACAATTTAATGCTAATTAAAACAGAAATCCAATCCAGATATTCCCAAGTCAGAATATCCAAGCAGGTGATTAATGCAGGAAGTACTAAAGCAGATCTCAGCTCAAAAAATCCCTCTAAAAATGACCTTCTTTTCCTTGCCTGACAATAACCATTAAAAATGGTAACTGGAGGCCTGTTTACTCCCATCTCAGGAAACAACGCTGATGAATTTCCCCAAGTCCATAAATTTGACAGTGTATTTCTTCAGTAAAGTTAAAATGTAAAAAGGGTTTCAGGTATCCCTACCCAAATCAGTATTTGTCCATGTCTATTAAAGAAATAGGAACACACAAAACTAATCTTTTGAGTCACTCACTGTCAGCCATCACTGTAGCCATGCACAGAGTGCCGCGTTTTCAATGCAGAAGGACCCGCCTGCAACTGCAGCCTTTCATGCGCCCACTAGGCTTCCCGGGTAGCAGACATTAACAACTGGACTTCAAAGGGAACAAGACCGCTTGGTGCAATTCACCAACACCAAGACTGTGTTCGTCCCTTCCCCCGGCAGTGCTAAGATCTTTTAATTTTAGGGTGGGTCACGTATATAGTCAGCAGGCATGATCCCATAGCTTACCCTGGGACCGGCCATCTCCAGAAGGGACTCCGTGACGACTGCAGTTGTCACACCTCCAGGTGTGTGAGCAAGCGCACACCTATGCACCTCTGCCTCCAAACCAATCCACTCCACACACATACACACACACACACACACACACACACACACACACACACACGTGCACAAGCAGCATCACATGAAAAGAACGGTGGCTCCATTATCGTCTCGCTATCTGGCTTTAACATTCCTAGCCACGAGGTCCACATCAAAAATCACCATGATTAGAAGAAGTCTTCTTGAAGAAGTCTGGTGGTAGTAGACTTCTTTTAAGAATTTTTAAGTATTTTTAAGACTTCCAAAATTAGTCTTAAAAAAAAGTGGGGGGAGGGGCTCAAAATAAAAACAAACAACAACAACAATAAAAACAAAACAAAAAAGCAAGGCTACATCCAAAAGCAGCGTCTCTATGGGAAAGCCTGTTTTTCTAGAACGAGAAAAAGAGCCTGAAGTGTGCACACTTGAACCTTCCCTTTCACCTAGCTGGTGCCATAACAACGGCACTGGGGGTGTCTCAAGGACAAATGATCGTTCCAGGCCGTATACAATTCAAGGAGTGTTATCACTCCAGCAAACTGTTGTCCCAAAAATTATATTCATTGCTTTTCAAAATGTTATCAACTTCATAAATAAATACCTTCCTGGGTGAAAAACAGAGTGGTGCTTCACTGTGGTGGTGAGGGCCTTCTCTATCAACCCTATTGATAAAAACTTTAAAAATCACCCATTTCCGCTCTGCCCAGTCACACCTTTCTGGTGAGTACGTCTGGCATCTGATGTTTACATTTTACCACCCTGCTTCCTCAGGTCAACGTCTTCCCCTGGACATTGTGTCAGCAGCCCCCTGTCACCTTTAATCAATACTAAAACAATGTCGTATTAAAATACACCTACCACCTCACAACAAAGGTATTCATTCACAAACGTCTCAATGCTTTATCACATATCCATGTTGTCTTTGGTTCTCGTGATCTTTAATAGTCTGTGTTGTGATCTATTTGTATTATTGTCATAAACACTATTCTTGACTGGGGGTGGGGGGGATGAGCTAAGAAAAAAGTCATACGTCCCTTTCCCCTGAGCCAAGAAACCATCCCTAGTCAAGGGCACTGTCTTTCCTGGTGGACAGGTAGGCAGTGGGAGGCACCACCTCCTTCCTCAGAAGGTGCCAATAAAATGCCTTCTGTTCTTTGTGCACTGTGAACTTGAGCCTGACTTGGAATAATTTACCATTACTTTTTATAGGGTTTTCCAAGAGGGACAACAATAAGAGTGTCGCGAGGGCAGGCTACCCGGATGGGGACCCGCGGCTTCCGTGCACAGGTGCGGCTCCTGCCCTTGGCTAAGTGGGGCTTGTCTAGTTAACGACTTACAATGATGAAAGTGTTTTGAACCATAGTCTCGTAGAAGATTGTTCTAGACCTGGCCTCTCAGGGAACATATATCCACCCTGAGCTGGGCACAAGCACATTTAATCAGCAGCTAATAACCGCACGGGAGGAGCTGCTCCCCTCATAAATCAATGTGCAAAATTGCTAATACACTAGTTATCGATTAGCACACCAACACTCATTTTGAGGCTATAGCTAAGAACTAACAAAGTGACAAGGGTAAAGTGTTATTTCTTTCACACGCAGACAGCTGGGCTGGAAAAAACGACTCCAGCCGGCAGTAATTCTTAATTGACACCTGTCAAGATAATGGCGTAGCCGCAGCTGCTGCGGGAGAATCTGTCCCTTACTCTGTTCATCTGTCAGCTTTAATACCCTTCCTATGCACATATTTTTTTCCTTTGCTCTAATCTACCTAAATTGTCCTGGCTTTTGTTTGAAACCTGGGTTTTGGTAGCAGCTAATCCCTTCCTAATATCTGTCCGTCTATGATTTAATAATCTCACACACCATATTCATAAAGTCAAGGTTTTAGGGTTTGATTATGAAAATGAAAAGGTGATGGGGGGTGTATCTAAAAACCGGAAGAACTCAGAAAGGTAGTAGGTACGGAATTATCTGTCTGTTTTTAATTTTTTTAAACGTATTTTGGCTCTTCTCACTTCCCGAGACAGAGGCACGTCACTGTCCTGTCTTCACCCTGATTCCTAACTTGTACTTGAGAATATTCAGTCCCTCCAAACCCTTTTCCACCCCGCAAAGGTAGACACACTTGCATAATATTGTGTACGGAGTGCGACAGTCTGGCAACACTGAAGTTGTGGTCTGGCAAGAGAGAGAAGGGTTCAAAGACATAACTGTAAGGGGTTCCTTTCTCTAAAAAGAAATCCTGCTTTGGTGTATTTTTTTTTTTTAAGGATAATCCAGAATATATAATGTACAACTAACTGCTCTAGTGCCTCCAGAGCACAGCAGTCACCTCCCCTTTCTGCCTATTGAGAGAACTGCCATGGAGAGGGATCCACTGGGGCTATTAAAGAAAAAGACAAACCAAGGGGGGGGGGGCTCGGAGGAGGGGAGAGAGAGAAGCCAGTTTTTAATCATTCAATTCAAAAATCCCATATAGCTCAAGTTGTTTGCCTACGATGAAATTATTGTCACAAGTTCTTTGTCAATGCAGAGCCACACAATCAATAATTATCTATTTCTTGAGATGTTCTGTTGGTTCATTTTTCCTACGGCAGGGGCTGAGGCCCCACTCCACCCACAGGGACCCTGGTCTAGGCCTCAGCAGCCTAGACTCCTGGCAACCCCTGACTGGGGCTCTTCCCTCCACAGCTGGAGCTCGCCTCCGAGACAGGCACCATTGATCAGGAATGTGCTGCTGAAAGCACTCACTGTACATGATCAGCCAGCACACAGCAGTTAACCTTTGCCCTTGGCCTCTTCCACAGCAAGGCTGGCATGTAGGTGGGGTGAACACACCCAGGCTGAAAGAGGAGTGAGGGCCCAGCCCAGCCAAGGAGGCCTCTCCAGAAGCCCTTACAGCCACCGCTCTCCTGACCCTGCTCCCAGACCTCCTGGCTGTTCCCTCTGCCTTCCTGGGCATCACTGTGGATGCAGTCCTGGGTTCAGCTCCATCGCCAACATGCCTTGGAAACCATCAGCAAAACTAGCTTACAAGATCTGCACCATGTGCATCCATCAAATGACCAGAACGGGGCTGAGCGATTTCCAAAACAGCATTCTGGATCCAACCAAAGGAATGATCCTGTCCTGGGTGGGGGGGAAAGATGCCCAGAACTGGGAGGACTGGTTGCTAGGACCCAACCAAACTTTTTGAAATCTGTTACGATTCCCAACACATTAACATAAAATCTCCTAACTTTCTACCCAAATCTATTTTTTACTTACATTGGGCCTAGAACAGCTTATCACAACCATAAATAAACCTCAAGAGCCTCTCCGTAGGAGACTAGAATACCATCATTTTTTTTAAAAGAGTAATTTTGAAGTATACTACACAACTAGATGTTTTTAAATACATTATCATAATATTAACATAATAAGCAATGAAAGAAAATTATCCATTGTTTGCTAACAGTTATGCAAAAGAGATGCCGAGGAGTAGAAAATAAGACATGCCTACAATTAAAAAAAAAAAAAAAGATATTTCGGTCTTCATTCAAAACTCTATTTTCATCACCCTGTATGAATAAATAATAATTAACAAAATTAAACTTAAATATTCTGAATGCATATGCAGGTGGAACCTAAAATCTTTTAGTGAGTGAATGAATGAATGGGCCTAACCAAAACCTCTGGGCTTCACCTCAATTTTACACACACACACACACACACACACACACACACACACACACACACACACCACATACAACGCTCCCAGCAGATCAAGGGAGTCTTAAGTAGCTGACAAAATACTAACAAAGGAACACATGTAAATACATGCCACGGCCCCTCCCGTGGGATATTAACCCCTGTGTGTGTGTGTGTGTGTGTGTGTGTGTGTGTGTGTGTGTGTGTGT